>JAQGAH010000043.1:0-113303 GCA_034696885.1 Lepidocyrtus paradoxus
GATTTTTAGCTACCAGGCAGTTATTTTTAGCTACTTTTGCGGCAGTTATAAATAACTGCCTGGTAGTTATTTTCATATGCTTAGCTCTAACTGACCATAAAAGAATCGTTTAAATATCATCATAAACGAGCCTCGTTGATGATCAATGATCATTCCAGTATATGTTTTATTAACTAGGAACATTAAGCTAACATTTTAATTACCCATAAACTTGTAAGTTAATGTAAAAAACTGAATTCTGCTTTGTTTGATGGCTTTTCAAACAAAAACACCGCAGTAAAAAACGTTCTTTCCAAATTTATTAAATCTATGAGGTTGGAACTTTCGGAAGCATCAACAATTTCATAGATATGAGGGATTTTGCATAGGAGTTCTGATGTATTATTTTATTACGTTTTTGTTCATTGACTCTGCATGACTAATACCCTACCGGAAGTGAAATATGAGGGGTGACAAAAAAAAACTAGCAGCGTAAGTAATATTTCCGGGCCATATATCATCATCTACATATTAACAAGGAAAATGATTTTTTCTTTACGCTCCTACACTGCGGATCCCTTCCAGCACTCAGGTATGATAAAAAAGAATCAAACATCTATGCGTGGAACTGGATTAAATGTCTATTTTATGGCTGGGAAAGCAGGTAATCTTTTGGAAGCCATTAGGGAAACAGAGACCAAGGAACCATTATATTATGGCCTGGTATTAACAATGGAAACATTTTCGGCTTTGCTCGAACCAGTGTAGGGAACCGAACAAAAACGGGATGGAATTCGAGTATGTGTATATAAAACAGACTGGTTATAATTACCTTATCGGAATACAGCGACTGTATCAAATGAATGGAGAAGAACAAGCTATATGAATGTGGCAACGGCAACTGTAACAACTCGGGCACCACAGTTCCACGCTGTGGGGATATGTTTGATAGGAGTAAATGGTAGAAAAAGGCTCATTAGAAGAGCTATCTACCTACTATTTCATCACGGTTGTGTCAAAATCCCTCCATGTCAAAAGCCTCCCGTATTTCCATGCAACGAGAAGTGACAGTATTATCATGTCCTGGATAACATAAACCATGTATTCTAGCAGCATTTTGATTGCTCTTCAAACTTTCTTGGAACAGGGACCGAAAGCAAATGAATGAGTATGCATAAATAATCCATTTCCTCCCTTTTTTCAGCTTAAAAAATTCTTTGTATTTATACAGGGATGATATATGAAGAGAGAAGAAACTGCCGTGGATTGTTTCTTTACCGACTATGGTTACATTTATCCAGGAAATCTGAAAACTGATAACCTTGAGCATATAAGGGGACGTATTGAACACTGAAGATTATGCTAAATTACCATATGAATTAACAGGAAAACGGTTAGCAGAGCAATGATATCGAAAATCATATCTTTGTTGACAAAGACAACGTTTATATTTAAAAATAAGGAAAGACTCCAAATCCCATAAAATTTGATAGCCGAATAGCCGCCCAGAATGACGGAAGGTCAAAACGACGAAAGCTCAAAAAATTACAAAGTTCAATTTCTTGTAGAGACGAACCTAACTACGGGAAAAACATTGCCTTTATCTTTAATTAATTTATCTTTAACTTTTAAATAACTTAATTTTTCTTTAACTGACATCATTGTAAAAATAGAATATGTCTATGTAATTTGAAGTATGTTCAAATGAAGAATTCAATTCAATTTTAATTCTTTATTGGATCACTCTTTTTCTTTTGCATACATGCAACCAATTAAAAAATTTATGCAAAACGGTGATAAAATTCAATGATGAATAATAATGATACGTGCCAAGCATGGTAAATGTGCTTCATGAACAAAGAAATATTTACTTGAATTCATATGGAAATGATTTTTTGAACAAAGGCCAACATCCGTCGTTATTTCTATCTATAAGACAAATTAGACATGGAAATTTTTTGACCTTCCGTCGTTTTCACCATTAGTCATTCTGGGGTGAATCTAAAATTTAGTATCCGGTTCATGAAAATCGGAGATACACAAGGACAATGACTTTGTACAAATAATTTTTGATGCTTCGTTTCATTTGAACTGGTAATTGCCTTACTTGGATATATGTACTTATGTGGATTTGATATGACAGTCATAGCAAAATAATCTTGTTTTTTGTATTCAAATGCATCTACAGCATGCAGCCATTATTGCCATGAGAAATGTAATAATGTAAGCCATTTGAGCTTTATACGTAATAATGACAGTTTTGATGACTAATCAAAATCAAACATCATCCAGATTAAAAGCAGTAATCTGTGTAGGTACGGTAGAATATTTACATATACTCTGAAGAGAAGACCGTGACTTTCCCCTCGACATCCTGTAGCTGCAGCAATCCTAACGTGAGAAACTATCCAAGAGCAAAATGCGAGGCTATCAAATTAAAAAAAAGCTACGAAACCAGGGTACGAGCACGCAAACAGTTGCCGAACTGAACATAAGAAATGAATAATGTGTTTTGATGTAATGTCATAAAAAATATACAAAGCATCACATCGAAACCCTATAAAACGGTGAAACCAACTCTTATATATATCTAACTTAATGGGGTAATATGCATTTCCTTCAACTGAAGAACCAAACATTATAAAATGCGATGATGACGACGCTGGTGGTTGTTGGTACATAAGGTTGTTTGGCTTTCCCGAAGGGTCGCTGGCTAGGTGGAGGAGGTGGAGCACAAGTACGCACAAGCTCCGGATTTCTCAGGGAAAAAAAACTCATGGACCCCATCATACATATATATTCTGATGTACTTCAGTACTTTCATCCTGGCAACAGCAAGCATCAACAAAAGAGAACAATATTGTGTACAGGGTAATAATAATCCGAATCCGCACTTGGTGTATAACTGTGCAATTCATGTTTTTATCTGTTCCCCCTCCAACCAACTAATGCCAGCCTTATTACATGGGTTCTACCTGTGTCCATGTGTTGCTTAACAACAACACAACAATGAGGCGCTTTTCCAGTTGAGGAACATACATTCGGGCTTTTCGGAGTTTACATCATCATCATTCTTTACCCTTTTCAACAGTCCTTCAGCCCAGTCCATATACTACTGTCACAAATATTGTGTACGCTGGACAGAATATGTGTCTTTCCAGAATAATTACCTATACCCATGTCTTTGAAATTTCACGGAGGAAACTGGAGATAAGGAATAATTGCGCAAAATGCATAATGCATACATGTTGATATGAAGTACACTCGTGCTAAGCATGAGCAAGGTAGCTTCTAAATCTGCCCTTTCATACCCAAACATATATTCATCTACATGGATTTAATAATTACTGGAAAGTACTCTGAAGAGAAAGGAGAAAATTACATTAAGACAAAGCAGTACTTATAATGTCAAAGAGAAATTATATTGCCCAAAATCATATATTATGTCAAGTCATAAGTCTTTCCACGGAATGACATTAACATGCAAATGTAGCGTTCATGCTAAGGAACAGAAATTTTTTAAAAACATTAACATTCACGTCCAACTTGTAAAATTTAAGAGGGAGGAGGACAGTTTTGTTTGACCAGATAACAGATCACACTCCCCTCGCACCGCACACAAGTGACTTATAAAACAATCGAAAATAATGATCTTCTTAATGGCAATCCATGTTTATCCTTCTACTGTATATATCTTTGTACATGCATTCATTTTCCACAGATGAATTAGAATGGAAAGTGTTCAAGTTTTCCCAAAGTTATATCCTAAACGAACTGCTAAGCTAGGCTCATTATATGACTGTTGGTTGCTGGTGGTTGGGAAAAGCTTATGAAAACAAGGAATGAACTTTTTATATTAGGCATAATGCATTATTTTCATTTTCCTCCGCTCATCCATCCATCCATCCAACAAAAAGGGAAGAAAAAAAGACAGAACAAGAGCGGAGGAGCCCAGAGTTCCCGAAGAAAAATAGGAGAATGGAAGTGGAGTGAGAGGAGAACTGATTATTCACAATAAAACCTTTGAAAATTCTCTACAACGACGATGTTAGCGAGTATAAAACAGCATAAAGTTTAAGAGGACGACAACAACGACGACGAGGACGGGGAATCTAATTTAGTACAATGAAAATAGGGGGAAGTGGAATGTGTAAGTTTGTGCCTTTTGCATATAACTATGATTACCACTCGCGAGTCTCTCTCTCCCGTCTGCTTTTTCACATTCATTTCGTTTTCCCTTCAGTCCGGGTATGAAAAGCCATAGGTAGGGTTATTAAATGATATGAAATGATGATGGTAGTGATGGTAGTGGTTGTACCATTGTAGGAACACTTTTTTTTCATTTAGGGGTTGCTTATGCTCCCCTGGTTTTGATATAAGCACTGGATCCTTCTTTCCCTTATTCCGTTGCCCAGAGCGTTTGTGGTGACTACTCCACTCCATGATAGAGAACCAGGCTGGGAGTCCAACGAGTGGAGCTCTCTCGCCTGGAAGTATCCAACAATAAAAAGCTGGAGACGGGCTTTTCATAGCACGCAGACTCCAACCGACTCTGTTTTAAAAAGGATGAGATGGGAAAGCGTAGTAGTTTTCCCTACACATTTCTCTCTACGGCCGTCTGTCCTCTTCATACGCAGATTCACGTAACACTTAAAAATTACTTTAATACGTTGTGGAAAGCCCTCCATAGTTTTAAATAGGGGTAGAACTACTCATAATACATGAGCCATGGATATGATGATGATTTAACATTAGGAGTACGTACATTACATAGATGCCCCCCCCCATATGTATATGAACTATGAAGGGACATTATTGTCGGAGATTTTTAGTTATGTTTAGTTTTTCTCTTTATGAAAGTAAAAAGTCATGATAATCGCCCAACTCGGAACTCCATATCTTGGGAAAGCGTGCTCTTTCCCCACTCCAGCTATATGGATAAATTCAACTTTATATTTTATGATATGATATATGAGGATATACCTAATGTGTGTGCGATGGTAGGAGGGCATTTGAAATGAATTGTGTTGTACCCTTCGTTGTCTCCTATTTTCCATGATCTATCTCCTCTGTAAAATGGGCTATATGTGTGTGTGTGGATTGTGTGAAGATGGATGGAATCAACTACAACTTTACCCTCTTTTGCATCTTTCCTTCTTACACTTTTTTTCTTCTTACAGTTCTCCCAAAGTTGGGATCTCTCTCTCGCTTCTTTCACTGCTCTCCCTTTTCTACAGCTCACTCATATAATGTGATATGGACGGGGAGAGAGAAAGAAGAAAAAACGTAAGAAGGTGAGAAAAAAACGTAAAGGAGAGAAAGGGAAAGAAAGGAAGTTGGGGGAAATAGGCTCTTTTTTCTCTTATCTTCCTCTTGTCTCGTGTACTTTCTCCATTGCATTCATCTCTCTTCTAGAGCAACCTATGATTGTTTGTTATTAATATATATGGTGGAAACTAACCCAGGCTTGGAGAGAGAGAGAGAGGTATTATATATTTCTATTTTTATGTAGCCTTGGAGAATTCATTGTATCCACAACTCTTTAACTATATAGCGCGGAGATACAACAAGGAAAACAATAATAATACACAACTGCATTGTATAAATATGGTTTCGAGGGTAGCAGCTCGTAATGGGGAAAGAAAAGTGTGTGTTTGGAAAATATATTTATATGTATAGATATATATTTGTTTTAAAATTG
The DNA here is from genome assembly GCA_034696885.1 of Lepidocyrtus paradoxus. NCBI lineage: Eukaryota > Metazoa > Arthropoda > Collembola > Entomobryomorpha > Entomobryidae > Lepidocyrtus > Lepidocyrtus paradoxus. Next base: position 5,681 of record JAQGAH010000043.1, read on the forward strand.
CGTTCATCTCGATAAACTTTCTCTGAGCAATTAATTATTAGTGGGAAGAGCTTGTTTGGGAATGGACGGAAGCACACACATTCATAGACAAGAAACAGACGGGTCGGTTAAGACAGGTCAAAATTTGGAAGGATGATGGAAGAAAGTTGGAAAAATGTCGAGTCCTTTCTTAATAACTCATAAGTGATATTTCATGCTGGACCGTAGTTGTTTGCCAGTGAGGAAAAGTGTAATTAAGCTAATTCATGCTTTCACTAGAGAAAAGTAAGATTTTTGTTTTATTTAGATGGTAGAAAATTATTGTGAGTTGACTTGAGTGTTATCATGTGACAATATGTAATATTCACAGAAAAAAGTGTAAGGGGTAGGTTAAGACACGAGAGGTGACAACCGTTTTCTGTGAAAAGTCAAAAAAAATAATGTCTTCGAGTTAAAATAAATTCTAGTCGAGTTTAACTAGCTGTCCTTTGTGAAAGTGAGCAATACAACCTCATGTTTGTAGCCTAGTCAAGAGTAAAGTACGTCGAAAGTCATGATGAAAGTGTAAGTTTTTGTTTGTCGTGTGATTTGTGCCTATAAAATCATTCACAGCTTCTTCCAATCTCAGCTATGCAAAAAATATTACTTTTCAAGTCAATAATGAAAAGAGTCAGATAAAGACATTATTTTTATTGCTAGGTTATATAGTCAAGTAGCCAGTTAACTAACTGTTACGGTTTACAACATCAAGTGATAGATAGTCATATAATTTAACACTAGTAATAATACATATAACTAACTCTCCTTTGCTACTGCACAATGGGATTTAAATGTGTTCCTCATCTTATGAGCGAATATCAATCATCTACATTTTAAAGTAAAATTGCAATCATCTTTCGCAAAACATCAGCCATTAATATTACAGTCCGAGCCGAAATCTCCAGCAGATTTTTTTCTGTGAAACTATGGTGGTGGCGTTGCATAAGTAAGTGAGCTCATGTTAGCCGTTCGTGTTGGGCCCGATGATGGGGTCATCATGGAGGCATTGAGTGAACAGGGTCTAGTGGATCACTGTGTCATCGTGGACGGACAAAATGGTCAACGTGGAGACACGGTCGGCACAGTAAATGATGTAATTAGTAACCGAAACGACTCAATAGTTAGTCAATCCACCTCTCCAGACGTTCACAACATCGTTACCTCGGCTCACGACTTTCCTCAGCCAGTGACACGTATCATTTACCATGGCTCTGGAGCGGCAACCACTGCACTTCTCGTTGGCCAGCAGCTCATACAGCAACATGCTGTCCTGCGGGATGATGGGAATGAGGAGTCGCTTCTTGAGCAGCAGCGACTTTCTCCTCAACATCATCATCATCATCAACTTCATCCCCACCATCATTACCATCACTTCAAGTCGGAGGAGGAACATCTACGAGCACATTCCGCACTAATTGCCGCCTCTCAGCTCAGCGCTGGCTCGAACGTTGTCATATCCGAAGAAAGTAATGACGATCTTGTAGAGTCAAAGCCGCTCCACAGACATCAAATCCTGCTCCAGCAAGGAGACCCTGACAATGGTGATACTGTTTATCAGACAGATAATGAAGTAGAGGAAGGGCATCACGCAGACCATCATCGACATCCTGGCACAATACTCGTCATGGAGAAGGGTTCATTAATGGATGAAGATGATCCACAGTGCGTGGACGAACTTTCAAGACACACGCCACACTCGTCCCATCATATCATCAGCAGTGGTGGTAGTGCAAATAACGGTATGTCCACAACCATAGCAGCGAAACCGACAACCCTCTCGTCATTGGCTGGAAGCTCCTGTAGTAGCAATAACACAACGCGACTGGTCGTCATTCCGAATCCATCGTCTGTTCAGCAAACAATCACTCTCCACCGCATAGTCACACAAGTGAAGCAGGAGCTCATCCAGAATGCCGCTGAAGACCTTTCCCTTTCCAATAACAATAATCATAATAACGGTAGTAGTAGTAGTGGTAGGAGTAGAGAGGAACTAACCGTGATTGTGGGTAGAAACCGACAAATCGACTACATTAATGAGTCCGAGCTGCAGGGCCATCAGCATTTCCATGTAAATCATAATCCTCATCACGATCAGGAATCCGATGTGTCGGAAGAAGAGGAAGAGCCAGCGTCTCCTTCAAATACAAACATGATTGACACGTCTGAGTTCCGTGCGCTCCACGCGGCGGCAAATGCCGAGCACAGTTATCAGGGAGGCTTAACCTCAGTTCACAATGGAAGACTAAGTCCGACTGGTTTTTCCCCAGGCACTTCAAGTGCCTCCCAATATGCTACCCTCACCCCGCTGCAACCCCTTCCGCCGATCTCAACCATGACTGACAAGTTCAGCTATGGGCACGCGGCTGGCAACGTTCCGGGCTCATTTACAGTGATGCAACATAATGGACTGGCTGGGCTGGCCCTTGCTTCAAACCCTTATTCTAATTATGAAAAGTTGCCTCCCATGTGTGTATCCCCGCCTCATCATTACTCTGACTCTCCTGTCAACGGTCTCCCGCCAGACCACCTCTCATCACAAAGTAATGGGATGAGGTCGGATCACATGAGTTCACCTCCTCCCAAGTCTCCTCCTGCCAATAATGGGTACTCACCTTCCTCTTTCGCATCATCTAATGACCAAAGGAATACACACAGGAATACACCCAGTCTTAGTCCTTCATCTCTCCAGCAAGGCAGCTCTAACAATCATCCCCCTGTCAGCACCTCTCAACAATCTGTCCACCAGCACCATCATCATCATTCCAGTACAGTGTCATCCTTGTTAATTCATCCTCAGCAGTCGGTGGTTAGCTCGAATGGTATCGGAAGTCCAAACTCCTCATCCCACTCGTCACCTCCGTTGGCCACAGCAGTAGTAGTAGCTCATCGAGATGCCTCCTCCCCTCTCAGATCTAGTTCACCCTTATCTGTGGTGTTATCCGGTGCATCATCCTCCCATCCCCACATAAGTCACACGCAATCTGTAGGAACAGTGCTAAGTGGTGTGTCAGTGAAACAGCACCAGAATGTGGTTAGTGTTGTCTCCTCTTCGGGCTCCCCTGGGGGAGTGGTGACACTAACATCCACGCCTGCAGGATCTGCAGGCAGTATCTCATCCACCGGAAGTACGAGTGGGGAGCTTGAAGAAATCAACACGAAGGAACTGGCGGCACGAATAAGTGCGGAACTGAAGAGATACAGCATACCTCAAGCGATTTTTGCACAAAGAGTGTTGTGTCGTTCTCAGGGCACCCTCTCTGACCTTCTCAGAAACCCAAAACCTTGGTCCAAACTCAAATCTGGAAGGGAAACCTTTCGTCGGATGTGGAAATGGCTTCAAGAGCCAGAATTCCAGCGGATGTCTGCTCTCCGTCTTGCAGGTTGGTCTTTGCGGAAGTAGTACATACGTTTTTTTAAAAAGATTTTGAAAACATTAAAAAAAAATCATTTCATCATTCCTTTTATTTGACATTCATTATTAGGAAACATTCATAATCCAATAGCAAACTAAAGAGTATTCAGTATCCAATTGACCATCTAGGAATTAATATTCAAAGACGTTCTAAATTATATCCAATTTCACTGTTGAACTTATTAAAAACCATGCATATTTTTTTCCTCAAAATTGTGCCATTTTGTTGAAATGACATATATTTTACCAAAATCGAGTCAAACATTATTTCGCCAACCATCAAATATTTAATTGCATTTATGTTGCAATCCTCTTCCTGATTAATTCATACATTAGGCCCATTTTATATTTTTTGAGCTACATAACATACAGAAAAAATCCACATTCCTCTCCGTTGTATTAAAAGTGAACAAGTTTAGATTTTACAAGTACCTCATTCCCTTTTTACAGTTTACAAAATATTCTCAAACATGAGCCATCAGTAAAAAAAATTATTATAATAATGTAATAATGGACATATGCAAGGTATGGGGAAAGGTAGTTTTCCTTTTGGAAAAAAGTTATGTATCCACGATAGGGAAAAAAGCACTTAACATTTTGGTTTTGTGCCAGTGCATGTCATGTCGCCCACTATTTTTTCCCACAATGCTGGAGCCCAAAAAGTGTACAAACATCATCATATACACACGTAAAATGCTCCTTACATGTTTTCATGTACATACATGGCTTATAAGAGAGGGAGAAGGAACAATTTTTTAGTCAACTTTCTTTTGTTGCTCCATCATATCACCATCATCAGTAGCATTACCACCACCGCTGCCGACCGACCGACCATCCCAAGAAGTTCTGTCTTCTCTTCTGTCACAATCAAAATATCACATACAGAATGTACATCCATGAGTCTACCTATTTACTCTCCATGCATACATTAGTTAAGTGGGGGAAAAGATTATGTAAATTTTCCAAGGCCAAAAAACTGCTTGGCGAAAACGGGAAGGAGAGAGAAAGGGAGACAGGGGAAAGACTAGGGACGCATCAGATATTATAAAAAACAACATTAACTGCAAAAAAAAACAGTGGCACCCCAAAACCCGTATACGCTAGGTAGAGAGAGCACGGCTTGTTGTCCTCGCGTGATACCATGACAACAACTGTCCCCGAGTATCACTCATCACCTCATCAGTTAGCCTTTAGTGAAAGGACTGGAACGAGGATTGTAGTATGTGGGGCTGGAAGCCTATCTACTCAACTGCAAATAATAACAGTTTGAATGAACCCCAGCCCACTATATCAAAAAAAAAAAGAATCTAACTAGAAAGGCATGATATCATAGTCATAGTCATTTTCCCTTTTACAATATTTTGTTTTCGGCATCCACGGCATATAGCATAACGGCATTGTCATTTAAGTGTGAAGCATAGCCAGCGTCATCGTTATCTACAAATGTATATACGTGTTACCAAGTAATGTCTTTTGAAGAACGCGAGAGCCACACGGCTTTCTTTATTTTCACTTCACGCAATCCTTTCCATGCTGGGGTTTCGGCTCTTCGTTAGAATCATAATTATCGTAGGGTTGTCATTATGTATGTAGAGTTTCTAGTGTTTCATCTGGGCTACCCTTTCACGACGATTTTGTTTGACCGGATGTCGTTGGATTGGATTGTGTGTTCATTATCGAATGCTGTCATTACATTGGAATTGGGACATACATATAAGTAGGGTGTTGATAAGGATGGTATGGATGGTTGTTAGGCTCTTAGGCTTTGAGTTGAGCTTTAGTAGAGATTCAATTCGGGATCCATGTCATGGGATCACTGATGATGAGAGGACGTTTTTTCCCGGAAAAAAAAATAGTTTAGTCTTTAGCATTTAAAAGTTAAATAATTTGTATGATTTTGGCAGTTCATTGTAGTATCATAATGAGGAGTTCAGAATTGAGCATAACATGAATAGTGCATGTTTTTAACTAGCATTTTCTATCGTAGCAGCGTTTTGTGGCATGTTTGTAACGTAGATGCTTGGGTTGCTGTTATAGAATTGCGCAAAAAATGATTTTGTTGCAAATATTTTGTATTGAACTATGAACTATATATTCGTTTGTACTGGCTGCTCAACCATCTTCATATTACCTAAGCCCTTATCTCTATCATTACGCCATCAAATAGAAAGCAATTAAAAGGAGTGTGGCTGGGATAATATAGTTCATTAATTGCGTCTTATAGGCAGATTGGTTGGTAAGTAGTGAATGAAGGGATTACATTACTGCATTTGTGTTTGATCGGGCCATAACTATCTTCCTTATACACAAAGCTGTAATTGGGAGGTATAAGGACATGCATCTCATGAATATACTATTTACATAGGATTATAGGTACTGAGCAATCCTATGGAAAAGAATAATGTCGTAGCCTTCATATCAAGTGCAGGAATTTAAGAAAAAGAGCAAAATTGTTGTAAATGTTACGTCATTTGTATAATTATTTGTCGCCCTTTTGTCGTTTGCAAGATAACTCGTCATGAAAATTGAGTAAGGGAAAGGCCTTCAATAGAATAGAGCATGTAGCCATACAATCCGAACCTGTTTTCTTGAATGTGAAGCAGTTTGTCCTCTCCGCTGTCATTCTACAATAGTAAGGTCTCTTAGGAGAGAAAAGAAAGTGCGGGGATACAGAGCGTACAAGACTCGTGGAGAAAGTTTCTGCATAAGAGCATTACCAGGCGACAAGCTTCTCGTATTTTTATTTTAAGGACGGTTGTGGGAATAACTAGTTTGTTTGATTTTGGATTAGTATGTTTTCGTTGTTGTTGTTGTAGGTAAGCCGACGCTGTCTTCGTCTAGTCCCTCATTCACTTCTCCCTCTTGTGTTTCCACATCTTCATCAAGTGTCACCTACACCTCCTCTACAAATACTGCTCTTGAAAATGATCATCATGTTTCTCTCCTTCTTTATCAACCACATGGACCCATGTCTGGTAATGTGTTTGCTGGTAAGAAAATTGAAAACAAAAATGCTGCTCAGCACACTAATGCCGTCTGTCAGCATATATCTAAAAACAATACAAAAAATGCAGCTAAATTTTCACCACTTCACTTTCTTTTCTACTGAAATTATCGCTTTTTTCTCCAGAGCAAGCAAACACTAAAAGAGTCTAGTGATGAGCACCACTATGCACAAATCTATTCTTTCCTAAACTTTTTATCCTACTTCCATATCTGATCATTTCCTTAAAGATGCATCTCCATTACTTAATGTATCATTCGTAAAAAGAAGAAAGTATTGAAACCATTGTATTGTGGTTGAAGTTCCGCATATTATATTTAAGTAGCTAGTGCATAGAAACCACATACCATCAACCCATCTCAGTTGCACGTTTCCTGAGCTGTCTCAATTTGAATCATACGTAATCCCATGTTGCAACAGCATTAAATAACCCCTTAAGTTTGCCATAAGTAAGTGGACGAGATTGGGTTTTTATTGAAGGATGTCTGGGAATCGGCTCGTATTATTTCCCTTGGTAAAGGAGCTCTTCAGCCCATGGTTTATGTTTGTTTGATCATGACATTCATTATAAATCTATGAACTGACATGGAGCCGAGTATGGGCTTGGGTAGGATTACATGAAATATTTAATCTGCTTTCAATGTGCTTTCACCAAAACTCTTATGCATTACTCTTGTATCATCAAATCATTTGCTTTGCAAGGGTAACAACATGTTCAACATTTAGCTGCTTTTATACGTTTTTATATTAAGTACAACAGGAAGTAGTGATGTATTCATGATTTGAAGTAGGAATTTTAAACGCAAAACCGATGATTCGGGTGAATTATATATAAAAAATGACATCCTACTTTATTTTCATACGCCATACATAGGCACATAAATTATCTTAGGTATGATCATATTTCTATGAAAGTGACATTACCCTCGGCAGCAGCCTGCAAATCGGAATATGACATTTAGGACTCTTTTATGTAAAATTGCCTCCACAATAGAAAACTCGTTACTCCACACTTCCGCTCTGTGTACACTAATGATCTCAAAAGATTGAAATGGGTTGGAGCATGTCAAGCACCAAACAGCGACATTTTCCCATCCACTTACTTATTCTATGATTGTTTTATATTTAATTCGCACGTTTATAAATACTCTTGCTTTCACCTAATGATACAAGAAAAAGATTTTTCCTCCCAGTAGTTTCATATAATTGTGGTCTAATGTCGTGCATGTACTTACAGAACTGTAGAATCCACTTAGAACATCAATTTCAAGGAAAATTTAAATTGATAGGCGCAAGTCTCCATAGATAGCTATTGTTATATAGAATTTAAACAATATATTAAATTGAAATTCCATTCCAAAAGTATAGTCATCATCTTCTTCAGAGATCCTCATGTTGCATCCGACTTGTGGGCAACATCTGCGTCAATAACGAGCGGATTTTTTTTTTCGTAGGGAGCTATCATATCAGCTTTAGAAACATGTAGGGAAATATCACTCCACAAAAAGGTCATAAAATGTAATTTGGCTCTTTGTCTTTTTTCTCAAGATTGGCTTCAAAGACTTGAGTATATTGTATATTGTCTTACGTGAAATAATGTCTTGTATGACATCCTTCCTTCTTACCTTTTCTTTGTCATTCCGAGGCAGAATTAAATTCATTCTCTGCTAAAAAATTCTACACTTGCATTAAACTAGAATGGATAAAGTTACTATATTTTTTCATGCTAAATCTGTAATCTTAATTTATCAAAACACTCACTGTAAAATAAATTGTACCTGTTTCACAACTTGGAATAACACTTTTATTCTTCACGCTATGCAAATAAACTTTTATAGATGACCTATTACTGGTACTTAACAACTTTTATTTAGTTAAAAATGCCATTTGTTTCTTTTTTTATGTGACAGCTTGCAAACGAAAAGAGGAGCAGCAGACAGTTCCCGAACAGACACCAGCTCCGAAGAAGCCCCGACTAGTTTTCACAGATCTGCAAAGACGTACTCTTCAAGCCATCTTTAAGGTTAGGAGCAATGAAGTGATTAGCAAACTAACTAACAACGTTCTTGTTATATAGATCTACAGAAGTTACCCTTGAGTGTACTATTAATTATAATCAATCAATTTTGCAGGAGACAAAAAGGCCATCGAAGGAGATGCAAGTGACAATAGCAAGACAACTGGGACTGGAGCCGACAACCGTGGGAAATTTCTTTATGAATGCAAGACGCCGCTCGATGGACAAATGGAAGGAAGAGACGGATGGGAGTAGCGGGGGAGGTTCTATGCATAAAGGTGGAAGGGGGAGTGCTGTAGGGAGCTCTAATTCCAGTGCAGCTTCAAACTCCCCCTCCTCCTCGTTATCAGGCCAATCTGGAGCGCAAACACAAGTTGTGACTGTTCATCATACTCCGGGAACGATCATCTCGCAACACAGTGGAGGTGCATCGATGGACGACAACATGGACGCTAACTTGTGACGCTATTCCATCCGAACTGTGTATATTTGAACCCAGCCTTGAGTCATATCGTGTCAATCAAACTGTAGCAGTAAACCAACCACGCTGTCAAATAACTATAGTTAACAAGATATTTGTAGAAACAGTGTGTGTTCTCGACTGCAAGTACTTATTTTTGCTTTAATGTATAGATATATACTTATGTATGTGTGTGGCGTCTGGTGCTCCCCCTTTTCCTCTGACCACTTCATTTGCTTCAAGTCATAGTCTTCACATGCCTCAGTTGTCTACAGAACTACAGATTCTTGAGTTTACAAACAGGTGGCTTACATAGCATTTAATTTTGACTAGTCTTACATTATATATCATATCAAACTTTGTACAATTTAGCCTTTGTTACATACTAGCAACGTTAACCATAGATAGTTAGATAATTATAGCAAACTAAGTATCATTACAATTACATTTAGTTCATCTAGTCAGATGCAAAACTCTCATCAGTTTTATGCATTTAACACCAAAGAACACCATGTTCAGTTTGTGATCTCTCGTTAATACTGTATCTCTCTAGCTAGTCTATTCATAAAGCCATAAGACGTTAATTTATCCATATTTTGCCTACTATGATGGTTTTACTTAGTTGCCTTAACCAGCAGTATTTAGCCTTACAAAACTTTCTTTGTTCAAAAACATAGTTTACTTGCTATTTTTTACAAACACGACATTGAAGGGCGAGTCCAGTCCAACCATAAAAATGAAAACTACTCGTGACACCAATAACAGTCAGCTAGTCCTTTTGTAATACAGGAGTCATGTAATTTAAAGAAAATGATGATTGACCTCTTCTATTCAGAACCATGAAAGTTGGTTACAAATTTATAAAAGAATATGTACATAATATATATTTGAATGCAAACAAGTGCACAACTCGTACAAAGTTAAATATAGTGAACATTGATTTCTACATCGTAAGACATTGTAATTATAACTAGACTAATGTATTGTTACGGACAGTGTTACTTAAGAGTGTACAAGTGTGTTAGTTTTCAATAACTAAAAACTACCTGTGTAAACAAAACCGAACTCCCTAATTTTACCAAGATACAAAACAATAACTTGTACATATTATACTTTGTATCAGATAATCTACCAGATAAGTACCCATTACATGTATGGATATACCAGTAGGATACACCATAATAATTACAATAATATCACCATACTTTGTTATAACTCTTATTCTTACCTTAACTAGCTCCCATTTAAACCTTAACTACACGGCACACAGATCCATTGACTAAGATTAGTGTTTATGGTAGCAAAAGCAGGTTGGGGAGGACGTCATGGGAAAGTATGCAATTAGGGGGGAAATCATCCCTGTATGGAATAAGAATTAAGTATATATATTTTCCGAGAAAAAAAAATGAGTCGACAAATTTGAAACTATAATTATTCATCATTTTTATAAGTTGCATTTATCAACTATGGATATTATTTAAGTGAAAGGGGAAAACATACTGGGATCTACATTACCCATGCGTTTGCAGACGTTGTGCTTATTTTTCCTTCAAAAAAAATAATAACATTACTTTGTTTTGTATACCAGAAAAATTACCAGTCTAATCAAGGATTAGTTAATTTTAATATGTTTCATTTTGACCTTTTTCGGTTGAGGATTTGCAAAAGGCATATATTTTGTATTTTTACCTTGCAGCCTGTGACAAATTACGAGCGCCAACGATCAGAAACAGATAAAAAAAACTTGGCCTTTACGTTGATATAACCCATTCATTTTTGCTTTTAGCTAGGTAACATTCCCTTTCCCACGACCTTGATAAAAATCAAGGAATTTCCTTTCACCCAGAAATGCAATGTCACCGATAGAATTTTTGAGATGAAGACGAGGACTAACAGTGGCAGACACTGTGCAATATTATTATTATTATGCAATTCATACATTAAGAATGTTCAAACAACTTAAACTATAGTTGTAATCCCTGTTACCAGCCAACAAACTCACCTTAATATTATTATTAATAATTATTATTATAAATTATTCCGAAGGTACTTTTTTATCCTTATTTTTAAATTGATACCTGCATAGTGTATGAATTTTTGGGGAAAATTGAACAAGGAGAAAACAAAGCTGACAATAAAATTATAGGAATATAGCTAGTGACACGTTTGCAAAGGGGTTGTAACTTGTTTAGCTTTATACAAGCTTGGTTTCTTGCATAAAGAAAACGTTACGTCTCTACCAATTTCTAGCATTTGAAATCCAAAATGGAGTTTTAGTTAAGTTGTAACAATGATGATTTGTCTCAAGCGTTTGAAATGAAGGGAGAATCGGGAAAAGTAAAATGAAACTAGTCAATAAAACGTTTTGTAGCAAGGTTGACCACTTTGACATTTGTCTGCTGCTACCATAAATACATGTGAACAAAGTGTGTGCGCATGAACCACAGGAAACTCATTTAGATGACGCGTAGCCTGGATTACAATAATAATTTAGTGGATTGAACTGGGTGACAAGGGGGGAAAACAGTTTCTTCGTTTCTTTAAGTTTACAGTGAACGTTAGTCCTTATGCATTTATGCTGCCTTGTTGAAAAAAGTCATTTAAAATGAAGCAGATAATCTTGTTGGTGGTAGGTAATGGTGACACCTTTCCCTTGGAGATAGATGCGACAACGACGTTTAATATTGTGCTTATAATAAACTGCTCCTAATTGTCATTTTACTTTTCAGTCTGTTGAAGTTAAATTCTCTGTGAAATACCTTCAGCCATTCTTCTTCTTCATGTGGGTAAATACTTTTTATTGCTTTTTTACCATTTTGTTTTTCGTTTTAAACCAGTGCCGTTTCTAAAGCCATAAAATAATAATTACCTCCTGATTGTAATACTTAGGTGTAAAATGTCGTAGAAAAGTAAACTAAAAAACCAACAGCGTTTAGTAGAACTTTTTTTAGTATGTACTTACCACACATGTATACCTGTAAAATTTTCAAAAAAAAAATAATTGGAAACTGTATACAGTTAGTTTTTTCCATGTTAATACATTATATATTACATAAATATAGAGATAGATAACAAATCAATACTATTTTGCCCAATATTTGTACGATTAGTTATTGAAATGTATACAATACACACCTGTGTGAATAATATAATATCTTATTACTTGATTTATTGAAGCACTTACTTCAGAAAAGGAATAAAAAAAACGATCGCATATTATACCATTTCCATTTACTTATATATAAATCTATTGTTCAATAAAGCGTTTGAAAACGTGTATCTACAAGAATCTCTTTCAATGTAATTTTAAAACATTTTAAAAAAATAATAATTGCCTTAACAATTAATGAAAACTGGGAGACTCCTCATCCATTATTGGCCCATCATTGACTAATAGCCAATTTCACTTTTTCAGCAGCCTTCGATTTCTATTGTATTCAATGATTTGATAGAAATTGCAAATTGAAGCAAACAATTTCTGCATCAACGCGCTCATATTTCTCTTCAATACGGTATATGCAAATGATTGGGAAAGCAAGTAGGACAACATTTTCAAGATTTAATTTATTAAACTACATTTAAGCAACAAAAAATAGGATTTTTTTATTTTATTTCGTAAACAGTATGGGTAATGTACATAGATATTGTACTGAGTTGTTACTTAATTACATTCATTTGAAACTAGTTTGGTAGAAACTATACATAGGATTGAGACAGGATTTTAGTTTTTCCTAAGAACTCTAAGAAGTATGAATATGAATGTAGTTTACTATAACCAATCAAATAACTATATGTGAACATGAACATCATTAATTAGCTGACATAATAGTACTTAAAATGACAACCTAAAGAAATACACGGAGCGAAGCATGTTAACATGGGTCCAATCTACAGGTCTTTCGTTTCTGGAGCCGAGGGCAGAGCTTTCCCCCATTTTGGGGCTGAATGAGAACCGACCTAAATCTTGTTTTCAGCCCGAGTCCACACGTCACTGAACAGTGAGACCAAGATGACCATCTGGAGACAACGCAATCAAGTCGCGGGGATGAGTCCAACCCTTTTCCTAACTCTTGGTTGTGTCCTTTTGCTTCCGTTTCTATATCTTTCGTGTCCTCAGTTTCATCATCCGTGTCCACATCTGACAAGTTCAGCAATGATATGGTCATTGAATCGGAGAAAATTGATTTTACTGACGGTCGTTGGGTTGTAATGGGTTCGGGTGTTGTTTTGGCCATTGATACACTTGTCAGTGACAACCCAGAAACTTCCGGGCGGGAAGTTCCAGAGGACGTAATGGTGTTCATAGGTAAAGCTAAATCCTTAGTCATGGTAATTGGGGTACTAGACTCCACTGGGGAGGCCCAAATGGTTCGCAGAAATCCACATACCTCATTGCACTCATCTTCTGTGTCAAACCGATTTCTGTTCCCTTTGCATCCGCTCCATTCAAATGGAACACACATGGCCTTTGCAACACTGAAGTGAAACTTTGTCTGATCATTCCTACAGGGACCGGCGTCTGGAGGGAGAGAACAAATTTCCTTTGCCTCTTCCTTATTGATTTGACAGGAGATTCCGAATTCTCCTGTGCATGTTGCCCTTTGCGTGGTAGTGATGGATCCACACTTGTCACGAATTTCATTCTCATCTGTTAAAAGAGGGAATCGAGTTCTCTCTCGTATACCAATCCCACATGTTACACTGCAAGGTGTCCATTGTGACCACGGCATCATTGGGCAGTTCTCATCATCCTTTCAATTTTATTGGAAAATTAAAATACTATCACCACGGAATGGAACAGTGAATGAAGTACAAAGTTTAATTAACTCACATCATTGGAAGTCTCATTAGCGCTACAATTCATGCTTATAACGCACATTTCCGACTGCGTCATATCAACGTTACACTTTTTCCTTCCCATGTGGTTCTTATAGCGCCTGAACCTACTCCTCGTCCCCTTCCCACATGCTACAGAACAGGGAGTCCAGTCTGACCAAGATGTGACGGCGCAAATGCTATCGAATTCTTCAAAAACACTGGTATTCCTAAATAAAGGAAGGATCGGATTATGTGATATTATCTAACCTTTTTAATTAATTCCCACTGTAATATTTGTAATGATGCATCCTAAATAGTAATATTTAAGTATTAAATTCATTACTCCAGTGCACAAGATGGCTCGTCCCCAAGGCACATTTCCTTTTCTACCAGTTGACGATCACACCTGAACATATCGGCCTTCATCGGTAAAAGATATGATCGCTTCCTCATTCGTAATCCTTTCCCGCACGTTACAGAACAGTCACTCCAAGGCGTCCACTCACTTACGGCACATTCAGCTAAAGTCATGTTTTAAATTACATGAATTTAATTCAACCATTTATTAGTAAAAGCTGAAAAAGTTTTATGTTCAGTTTAACCGACTTACGCCTACTGATATCCTCGGAATTTTCCGTTAAATATATTTCATGGGCATTGTCTGAGCTTGTGCTCGTGTCATTACAGCCCTTCGGGTATACACGCTGACGTCTAATGTGTGCCTTGGCAAAGGGCTTCATTTGCTCAACCCCAAAGAAAGGTGACCTAGGATCATCCGGATCTTTGTTGGATAGGGCTCGAATCATCTGGCGAGGTTCAGTGGGCGTGTTGGGTGACTTTACAGGATAATTCACTATGAATTAGCTAATTTGTCATTTCTTCAAATTGTGCTTTTGTTTGATAAATGCGAATTACTTACCATGTAAGTTATGCCACTGTCAGTGCCCGCATCATAAGGATACAGGTCAAATTCCGCTTCTTCTAACCAGGTACAGTTTTGCAAACAAAGATTAAACGAGATGATCCCAACAATCCAGTCAGGGGAAGGGCCTATCATAGAAACTAGTGACATGAGATGATGCTCCTTGTCAACTCGGAAAGCTGCTGAAGTAGTGCCACGCTCATCAGGGTGCCATAGACCTTTCGCTTTGATGATTGTGTTGATAAATCGACTCTTTTAAAATTAGGGGAAAATTATTATTTAATCAAGTAACCGGGATAAATAACTAATCGTATGAACTATTTGCAAAGACATATGTTGTAATAAGCGTACCTTGGATTTCAACTCAGTTTCCAAATGGCGGGTTGCCCCCCATTCAGCCACCTGACGAATGCCTTCTGATGCCACTTCCCCGGGTTTCCAGACAGAAAAGTTAGAAGAGTGAGAGGCGCCGATAATATCGCTAAAATGAAGGAGCCATTCATTTTCTGGAAAGTCCTTTGGATGCGTGTCCTTTGACCAGATACCTTCAAATCTGACCTGTTAATTTACAAGAAGAAGTTTATTTATTGTTCTACTTCATAACATAGAATTTGAAATAGGATCCTGAAACTGGAAGCAGGTTAAAATATTGAAGATCTCAACATACCTCATATTTAGCTTCGTCACAAGCACAACATTTTTCACTTGATTTTAATGCACTTGCTGGTGGGGGACTTGGTGTAGACGATGTCGCTGTCTGCGCTTGGGGTTGCCTTTCCGGTATGAATAATTTAGGAATATTTACCGGTGTGGTTAATGATTCACGCCTTGTATTTACCACATTACTCATATTTTTCTTGAGTGCCATGATCTCTGAAATCTTGTAAGCTTGTGCAGCAACCCCTTCGTTTTTAATCATGTTCCTTCGATTTTTCTTGGCCTCCATCCCATTTTCACCGTTATCTTGGCTTGACTGAGCACGATTTGGTCTCGGGACGCGCATTCTTCTGGGCATTTCTGGACACAGTACCTTTGTCAGTTGTCTGTCATCCTGGTACCAAACATGGGGGCGCTCAACAACGGTTGCTCTATAAAATTGTATGTAATTGTTATTAACAGAAAAACCCAGTCTGAACTAACGAGAATGACTTGACGACCTACTTAAATGTGACGCAGCTTGCCACTAGCGTAGACGGCGCTGTCCACAAAACGGAAATTTCCGTTTTCGGGTGCATATTGACATTAGTAACCCCATCCGGGCACATATCACTAAATCTGGAGTGGGAATCGTCGACAATATGGAAGACTCCTGTTGTCATTAGACCAGTCTGCCCCATTTGCACCTGCTTTTCGGACTCTGCCACGAGGAGAAACTCGGTGAATTTCTGGGTGCTGTATCTGGTTTTCACGCCCTGGATCGTCACTGTAAAACCATTATTAATAATGTAGGGGCGACCTGAAGATTTTTTTGTAACAGATTATTTAACAGTTCCTGTATCCATCAAACCTGTATAGACATCATTGGGAGCGTAATGCCCACGGTTGGAGTAGTTCCCAACCACAATAATGCGAAAGCCTCCATCCCCCTCCGTTTTCCGGGGAGTGTGTCCTTCTGGATTCCTATTCTCACATATTAATTGCTGGCACGTGACACACTGAACAACTAATGAGATGCTGATGAAGGCTAATATACAATGGTAAATTTGAGTATCTAGTCCTTTCATCCTGACGCTTGCACAGAGGCCCTTATTGATCATTATTTTCACGATCCCCCTAAATTCGCATTTGTCTTGACCTTTGATTCTAAAGAAACAGAAATTGCTCAATCATCCAACTAGGTGCAACTTTAGCTTCTATTTCTGAAGTTGGACCATGATTAATTATATCATTCGCGTCCAATGTAATGCAAATGGAATACATAAACTTGTTTTGTAATTGTATTTTATAGTTTTTGTTCGTTGCAACTTGAATGCGTTCCCTCGTTTCAGTTGGGATGATTGCTTAAGTAGTTGACTATGCGTTTAAATGTATGCCAGGAGGACAAGTTTACAGAGGACTGAATAGTGCAGGGAATTTCTGTAAGCCAGTAATTCTGTAATTCTCCTGAACTTTCCATGCTCATCGCACATCAACATCGTAAGATGTGTACATAAATAGACATTACGTTTTCATACGATTCTGCGAACAGTCCAACTGACAAAAGTCCAGTTTGTGTTCTGCTCCTCCTGATTTAATTAAAATGTATTTGACGATGGTTTCATAATATTATTGGCGATATATTAAAACTGATTGTGGAGTCCGGCCTGTAAAGACAAAAAGGATGAAATGAGGCAGTTGTCTCATGTCCAGAAGAAGTATTTAGAAACAGAGAGTCACTTAAAATGTTATGCTTTCTGTACAGTTTGCCTTTGCATTTCTCTTGATCACGTTACGTCGTAGTTGTAGTTTGCAGTCAATTTCTAAATGAATGAATGATAGGGTCATCAAAGTCATAATCATAAGACTTCACCGCATTCATTCATGGAGCGAGATATGTGTTATTCGTTCCTTGTCGTCGTTGGTTTATGTTTTTGAGCAAGCTAGATAAATTTGTTCGTTATAAATAAGTGATTCATGCATGAGTATGTGTCCTTTGTTTCAAATTTCTGTGGACTATGAATTCATTCGCGATTGGGATCAGTAATCACTTCTTGGAATTGGAGGCTACAACATGGCACACAGCATTTAAAAGGGATAAATGTTCTCTATTGCAGACACTCAAGTTAAAGTTATATACTATTTATGCTACAATACTTAATCAAATAAGAGCTGGATCATTCAGCCTGGGTGAATGTTGTAGGTAAAAATATGTCAATATTACATCCCTGCCAGGAATATTGATTTAATTATACACTTGAATGCAATGCAGTCAAGTTTCTTAATTTGTCATTTGAATTTGAACTTGAATTTTGTGTAATGGACTGATGCATTTAGGCATAATTAAGCAAAGGCTATTTTTCTCTATTAACTTTTATCTATCAGAATCTGTTGTATTTATACATTGGTGCGGGGCATCGTTATGTATATTCTTTGCTCGAACGAGGAAACTTTTTGGCTGTTATTTCCAAGTCATCCTGATTCAGATTGATTTACTTGTAATTTTTTTTTTTGCTAAAGCGTGTTAAATAGCCTAAATTATTATAGCCACTGTGGTAGTCCTTAGAATTGAACTGGCTTGAAACTTATCAACCATTTACGCATTTATCTTTGTTGTTCAAAGTAATCATGAATCATGAGATGACAAACAGGAGAATTGATGTAGTGACTGTGCGCTAGTTTGGGGCAACGTAATACTACGCGTTTTTTTTAGCATTTTTACGATGAACATCTACATTGGAGTATGCATTATAGTTGTCAATATTTTACGATTACGACTCAACTGCTCTTTAAAGATATGAAGAATGGATTTGAATTCGTTTCAAGAAAAATATGGATATGCTTTTATTATCATTATCCTGCTTCTGTTTTCTCTCCTTATCAATCGGGAAAAATAAACTTACGTGACAAGGCTATACATTCAAAGCAAAAAATATATATCTGGATATTCTGGATGTAAACAGATATCACAAGCTTTTTTAAACATAGCTGTATGCAATGCAAGAAAACATTTTGATTAAAATGAAACACAGGCTTAAATAGGCTCGAAGGGTTAATACTTGGAATGGAGGTCATAAAGTCTCAATTTATTATGCTAAATTCGATAAAAAAAGAAATGACGATTAATTTTACATTTTATAAAATACGGTTGCGGAGCTCTTTTGCATGAATATGATTGATTACGGCAAAGTAGAAAAAAGGAAAATCTAAGTGAAATGTGGATAATGTTGATGTACACAGAGATAGGTATAAATGTGTGAATTTTATGCAATATTTTTTTATCTTGGACCATATATTACAGTTTTATGTATGGCAACTCTTGTGAAATTGGTCGCACGAAGTTAGCAGGAAACTGTCCCTTGGCCCCATCTTTTTCACCATATAGCCAGTCTTCATTCAGTCGACCTAGGACTTTGACTTTTTCCCCAATCTATGTAAAAGGAACAGATTTATACAACAATTGGTTTTTATTACAATTTAGACAGAACAATACAACGTGTACATTGGCTCGTGATTATTTGCAATTATATGTATTACCTGGAGGCTTAAATCACTTTCCGTTTCAGCAACAAAGTCATATAAAGCATCCACAACGACTCCTTCTTCTCCACCTTGTGATTGATCCTCCACAGACTCCTCCGGAAGTGCAACCACCACATTGACGAAATTTGACGGGAACATTCCTTCCATTCCACCACAAGAGCCGTGATACCAAGCGTCGTCAACTTTCCTCAGTAAATATACCAAATCTCCCGTCTGTATGGTTAGTACAAAAAAAGCATCCGTTAATTTACTTGTACTATATTTTTAAAATTACTTTTAATTACAAAGTCATCATTCCTAACCTGTAATTGTAAGTCTCCCTCAGTCTCCGGAGAGAAATCATAGACAGCGATTGCGTATGCTGTGACCTTGAAAATTCAGAGCATAAATTCAAATGTTTTGATCAATTATATTTTTGTAATGAAAGGCTAATTAATAAAGCCAAGCATGTACCTGTTCAGCATCAGAATATGTGTCTGGGTAGTCAGTGACACTCGTTGTCGAGCTGACCCACTCATCAACAGCAAGTACCTCAGGTGGTGGAGGTGGCGGGGGTTCCGAAGGCATTGGGGGTGACAGGAAACTAGAATCGTTAAATTCATCATCCCCATCCTCCTCCTCCTCTTCTGGAGGTACATCATAATAGTTCCTTTGCATTGCTCCGTTGTCGACTTCTGATTTTGTAGTCATATTTCTCAATGCATTATTGATTGCGGCGTATCCCACTTGCGCGGATGCAGGGGTCACATCTTGAGATGATTGAGACGGTATTTTGTTTGCAGGACGGATAATCGTGGGTTTTGCACCCGCTCCACTCCCACTGCTGAGAGTTGCACTAAGCTCTTTTTTCCCTGTGACGGGGACGTTACCATATCGAGGTTGCGAGTTTCCTCCTTTCTCATTGAATGCAAAGTCATTGAATGAAGCAGAGTTGCGGTCGCTACTGGCGTTACTACTTGAGCTAGCCCCAGCCGGAAGCCAAGGAGACGGCGTTTGATAGTTTGACTTAATCGTATTGTTATTTTCCAGACTAGTTTGAAATTGGGAATGGATGCTCCCAACACCAACACGGGCTGCAAATGCATTGCTACTGCTGGCGACCGCTGGAGTGTCCCATGTTGTAGCCGTAGTGTGTTTTGAAGCTGTTGTGGAATTCCATCCCGAATTTATATGCGAGTTCAAATTCCCTGCACCGACGGGCTTTTGCGTGTTCGCTCCAATTGACTCAGCGCTGGGTCTTGGTGGACTGAATGGATTTTGGATGGGCGTCTCAGATGCAGAGTTCTTCAGCGGTGATTTTATGTAAAATATAGAGGCTCCAACTCTATAGCAGAATTCATTGGGATCCTAAATGTTTAATGAATAACAATAAAATAAATTACATACTTACATAATTATATTTAAATTTAGCTTAAGTTGACATGCCCTTTTAATTTACACTTACCCTACGAGCGGTACTAATATTAGATACGGTATTCCTTCTCCCAGCGTTCGGGGAAGACGGCGGAGTACTAAAGTCAATCAAATCACTCCTCGGCTTAGCGTTCGGGTTGTGTTGGGATGCGAGATCCTGAGCAGTATTAAAACTCATCGAGGTCTAAATTGAAAAAGGATTCATTTATTATTAACCTTTACTAACTATGTTAAAAAAAACTCCGCCCACTTTTAATCTATTTTATTTAGCCAAAATTAAATCTATTTTATTTTATTAAATTTCATAACACTATTCCATACCTGCAATCGATTTATGCTCGGTTGTGGAGGTCTTGGAGGGGCTGGTTTCTTCTTTATACTGGGTTTGATACTTGTAGGCATATGGCTGATCCGCCCACTCGCACCCCCCGCCATGGATCCGTTTCTGGACATCATCTCGGAATCTTTTGCAGTAACCGCGTCTACCCGTAATTTAATTATCCTTTCTAATTTGGATTTTTTAAACCACCACTAGATGACCATATGAAAACTACTAAATCTATCTAAAAGATCTCTACAATTTTTTTCCTTCTGTTTTTAATAACTAATAATAAAAATAAACGATGTTGATTTGGGTTGTCTCGATGGGGATGCGAATCTTTATAAAGCACTGTTGCAGTCCAAAACAAAGACCAGTCTTGCTCAAAACTTTCTTAATATCAAAGTCGGTAATATAAAAAATGCTCGCTATTGCCTAACCCACTTTCAATTGTCTTTGCGTCCTTCACACCAAATTTCAGCCCGTTCTTTACGACTTTTTCTCACAAGGGTAAATTGAAATCCACAAAGTTTCGCAATAGACACTAACAATCTTGCAAATATTTATATTTATGCTTGCTCCCTCCGTCTTATCATTTGTGTTTTGTTCCCCTATACATTTGTTTAGAATCAATATCCTCTTATCTGCCTGCACTCGACTCGCTTGTCACGTTCTACTCATTACAATTTCACCTCCAAACGCTGGAAGCTCACTTCCAGGAAACCAATCAAGCAGCGCAACTCCCAAATAAAATTTTTTATTCTTTGCAGAAACACCCACTGCGGATTTTCACAGTGAAGGAAGATGGCTAATCCTTTAATGCACTATTAATACTACAATACAGTTAATAGCATTTTAATCAGCTCTCCTCGCACAGTCAGTTTGATTGAAACAGTTTTTTTGTAGAGCCACAAACTTTATATTTATGACAAGGCAACTTTTCCAACTGTCCTCTTACATACGTTACGTATGCTCATACGTCGTGTGTATTTTAGAGATGATGATAATTCGTCACACAACCCATTACTTAAAATCATACCAAAGTAAAAATTAACAGGATATAAAAAATACCTGTATATCTAGCTGTACCACTTTGCCTAAAAATACTTTAAAAAATTTTCGTCTCTCCTCAATACTACTGACTATATACTCACTCCCTTCCTTGGTCACTCCTCAACATTGAATAAATTTAAAGACAAGGAACTTTATGATTACAATGATGATTCATTTTCATATGGGCACAGTTGATAGTGTTCGTGCTCAATCTTCATTTATATGACCAAGTTCATCAGTATTAATCCACGAAAGCCTCATACCACACCAGACCCCCATCTCAGTTAACTGAAAGCTCATATATATATCTAGCTAATAGTAAATTTTCATTTCAAACAAAATTATCAGTTTAATTTTTTCTCATGAAGACAGATCCATTCCTCTACAACATACTTATACTAGGATAAAGAAAGCTCACTATAACCATGTATGTTAGAAATAACCAGGAGCCTGTGTAGTATCAATGATAACGATTCTGATGCTAAACTCATTTAGTTCTCTTTTACATTATTATCATTACCACTTTGCACTGACTATATCCACTCCCCCTTTAATACTTTAACCTTTTTTCTCCTCAGCACTCAATGTTTGTCCTTTGTAATTTTACATGGGATATTTATTCATCATTCCCATATCCCACATCCCATACTAATCCTCCTGTACGTGCAAGCCACATCCACAAAACCAAACCAGCATATCGCATCCCTTTCTACAGTCTATTAGCACGCAGCAATAATGGAAATGGTTAAATTCTGATGATTCTCTCCTTCTCTAAATATTACTCATAGTCAAACAGATTTACAGATCCCGTATGATATTGCACACAGCCAAGTCAAAAGACATCAGACATCCTCTTTACTCAAAAAAACTGAATCTGTTGCATATTCAAATCCCAGCTTCTCCACTACTGTTATACCAGACGGAAATACTAGCAAGCCTATTATGATGATGATCCTCGTCAAAATTGCATGCACTTAAGTATTTCAGCAGTAAAACTGTTTTAGCCAGAGACTTAAGTTTAAAAAAAACAAGGTGTGCATAAAAAGCAACAATTTTTTAAAATTTAACATCCACCCACCACCACAACCCGATATGACTGACAAGATAAATGTACAAGAATGGGGTAAATAAAAACGGACATATCGTCGTAGAGAAAAAACGGTTCTTCATGTACAAGGTGTACCAAAAGTAGTGTTGTCTTATCAGACAAGGATGAATCTGAACAGAAGATGAGCCATCATGTTTACACCAATACGATAATATCGCATTCAGTGGCTTGGTTTAACGAGAAACTCAACTGTACTTGCATTACATATTTTTTGTCTGCTCATCCTTCTCGATGACTGACTCATCCTCACATATATTACGTAGTGGAGTTAGTGATAATGAAGAGCTAGAGGGAAGCCTTTAGTATTTCGCAGAGGTTACTTCTCCTCCTCATCATCATCATAACAATCAATATTTACAGCTAAAGATGGGGATTATTATCAGGATGCCCCGGTATTTTCTGTAGGCTTTTCAGCTGTTGGCCGATTCTCATGATATGAGGGGAAGAGTTGCAGATTGCAGTTGTTTTTGTTATGCTTATGCGCAATATTAGATTTATTGGGAGAATTAGTTGGGAGTTTTGCGTATCTTCGTATACAAAAGTTTTTGTTGAGGTCCTAATGTTTTTTTTGAAATGAAGTTGTTTAATTTTAGTCCGTTTTTTGATATGCTAATTGCGGAAGTCTTAATGGAGTGAAGTTAAAAGTCAAACTAGTTCGGTTAAAAGGTGGAAGGATTAGGGAGGATTTTGAACGACGCAATGCAATGCAAACATTGAAACATGTATATTCACGTAAGCCAAATAAATAGTCTAAGTATTAGGGAATTTTTTGTATTTAATGATTGATGATTAAATCTTCTTTGTTAATTTTTTAACGAGATTATAAGAAATAAGAATCGTAATGATAAGAGGGTTCAAGACTATATCTAGATGTAAGTTAATGTGTGTGGTTGTGTGCGAATGCGTGAGGGTTTTCTATACCAAGAGTAATTAGATAATTACGACGTAATTGGGCTTTAAGAAAGATGAAAGAGAGCTCGGGATTAATGGTAATGTTCAATTTAATGTTTAAATGATTATCATCAGTACTAGCCGACTAGCGATTGTTAAAAGCCTAAAAATGAATATAGTAACGAGGGTTTAAGGTTGAGACGAGGAGATTAATTAACGGCTTTGGTTAGGATGTTTGCCAACTTGAAAGCGTTCCGCTTTTAAAGGAGATTGTAACGATTCTCAATGTTTGAGTGAACTAGTGTTAGATTACAAAAAAAAATTTTTTTTTGTTTAGCAAACTAGGCCTCCACGTTTTTAATTGTCGTTGTCCGTGTGCCGTTATAGTTCAGTTTTTTTTATAACACACAATTTTAATTGCAAATAATCTAGTCACTTGAGTTATGATTTTACACACAGGTCACCGCTACAATCAACACAAACACCGTTATTATTATACACCAATAATGATCTGTTGACATATAAAATGTAAATTGTAATTTAGCCGATCGATTAATGACCCATCATCATCACAACTATAGTCATCCATCACAATTACAAACAGACATTTCCTTTTTTGCCGAATCCTAACCAACAACTGACAATACAAAATGTAATAATGATAAGTATTTTAAATTAAATTATATTTTAATTAGTACTAACTGTCGAAATTCTTTCGCCTTCCCTCATTCCATCCTTGTAACTTATGACATATGGACCTATAGTTAATTATTGCTCCACTTAAATTTAGACTATATGGCTTGGTTGCACACTATTGTTTCTTTGCACAGTTTCATATATTTCTGTGCAGCTAACTTTATAACTTTATCTTTTCTACATTTAATCATGGTATTGCTGTTGTGATTGTGAGTAAATGGACTTTAGCAAGATTCACTTCCGGTTGGTTGATATTTGATTTTGTTGGGATGAACCTTTTCAGCGGTTTAAAATGGAAAGAGCACTGTCCGACATGGATCGGAGCAGTCTCCACCGTTCAGAGCCTGACGGAGCGCCGACCACGAGGAGTGGCAGTAGCTCATCGGTTATTGGGACCCTATTATCGATGAGTCCTCAGAACGGTTGCCCCTCTCCGAAGCATGGGGGAAGTGGACAGTTGGGGAAGAAAGGGGCGTCCCCGGCGTGTTCCATTCCTTCAGGAAGCCCCAGCAAGGAGACGGATTTTTCACTGGACTCACTGTGCCAGCCGACGGTGGTGGAGGAGTCGGGGGAGATGTCGAGTGGGGTGTCCAGTATGCTTACGACACAGGGTGGAAGCTCACATGGGATCAGCACTTTGTGCGCCATTCAGGAATTAGCAGTTAGTAAAATTAGACCTGGGGAGTTTGTCATGAGGGTTCTATTTGCAGAGTTTACAGCTTATGCGGAGAAGAAAATTGAGGCGGTTATGCTGGAACCTGTTGTAAGTTTGAAAATAATTAAATTTTTTAGTACTTTTAAGTCAAAGTTTTTTAAGTTTGGTTTTACATTAACTGAAACCGATTCAACATTATGTTCACTTAGGAGAAAACCTTATCGAAATCTCTACAACGAGGAGAAGATGCGGCATTCGACCAGTTGTTGAGTGCGTTAGGATCTGTGGCGGAGCATTGCCTCCCGTCAATTCTTCGAACACTTTTCGCATGGTATGATCGACAGGCTGTGATATGGCTTGGGAATCCTCTATGTAGCGGATCAGTGTCGAGTGGAACAGGGTCAACGTTGACGGCGTTTAGTGACGAGCATGAGAAAATGCATGGGTCTATCGATCCCTATGCCGCGGAACGAAGGGATTTAGCTGTAGAGTTTATATTTTGTTTAGTCCTCATTGAAGTTCTGAAACAACTTCCGTTTCACCCAGGACATCATGATCTCGTTGGAAAAATTGAAGATCTGGCTTTTGCGCATTTTAAATATCGTGAAGGGTAAGTTGGAAGACAAAAAAAAATGAATTTAATTTTACATTTGTATCCAATTATCTCCATTCAATTAAATATTATTGTTGGCTTCCTTTTCAGCACTGGCGTGAACGCTGCTAACGCTCTAGTCATTGCGGATTTATACGCTGAAGTTTTAGGAGTTCTTGCACAAGTCCGCTTCATGTCCGTTCGTATTAGATTTCTCACTGAGCTGGAATCACTACGATCAAAAGAGCAAACTGCGCCAAATACTCAGTCAATTATCTCCTTGCTGATGGGGATGAAGTTCTTTCGCATAAAGATGGTACCAATCGAAGACTTTGAGACGTCATTCCAATTTCTCACAGAGTGTGCCAAGTATTTCCTAGAAGTTAAGCAAAGGGATATCAAACATGCTCTTGCAGGGCTGTTTGTGGAAATTTTGGTTCCAGTTGCAGCTGTACGTACAGCCTTTTCAAATTAATTTAATTGGCTTTATATTTCAATTTGAATAATACATTTAAACATTATTGAGTTTTGTTTTTGCTTACAGTGTGTCAAGCATGAAGTGAATGTACCCTGTCTCAAGACGTTTGTTGAAATGCTGTATACTCCAACATTGGACATGTGCACGAGAAGTAAACATCGACTGGCGATCTTCCCTCTGGTTACCTGCCTTCTCTGCGTATCTCAGAAGCCATTTTTTCTTCACAATTGGCACTACTTCCTCGTAATGTGTCTGTCTCAACTTAAGAGTAGAGAGCCGAAAATGTCGCGTGTTGCTCTAGGTAAGAATTTGCACTTGTCAGTTCCGCATTAAAAAAAATATATATATATAAATTATTTGACTCGTGATTTAAAAAAATATAATGGGGTCGTTTTTTTGCACAATTTTAGAAAGTCTATACCGGTTACTTTGGGCGTACATGATTCGTATTAAATGTGAGAGCAATTCGGCGACGCAGTCAAGATTGTTAAGTGTTGTCAACTCGCTATTTCCAAGGGGTTCAAAAAGTAAGAGATTGGATCGTGAATAGTGAAATGCTCAAAATATAATATTGAAATATTCAATTAGTTATAGAAAATCTAATGTTATTACATCACTGTAATTTTAATTTTTAATTTTACACTGTTTTAGGTGTTGTTCCTAGAGATACTCCACTCAACATTTTTGTTAAAATTATTCAATTCATCGCCCAGGAAAGGCTGGATTTTGCAATGAGAGAAATAGTATTCGAACTGTTGTCCGTGGGTCGTCCAATAAAAATTATTCTCACCCCCGAAAGAATGAATATCGGCCTCCGTGCTTTTCTCGTAGCTGCGGATTCACTGCAACAAAAAGATGGGGATCCACCTATGCCCCGGTCAGCTAATGTCATGCCTTCAGGGAACACTTTACTTAGAGTCAAGAAAACATTTCTCAATAAAGTACTGACTGAGGACGCAGCCAGAAGTATTGGAATGGCAGCTTACTACCCTTTGATTAGAAAAGTTTTTACGGATATCATAAGAGCTTTAGATTTACAATGCGGAAGGCCCCTGCTACTGACTACTGTGAAGGAACAAGAAGAGTCTTTATTAAGTGGGGACAGAAAAGCAAAAATTGATCTGTTTCGCACGTGCATAGCTGCCATACCCCGATTGATCCCAGATGGAATGACCAGAACAGAACTTCTCTCCCTTCTTTGTCGGCTAACCCTTCACATTGATGAGGAACTGAGGGGACTAGCTTTCCAAAGTGTGCAGAGTCTCCTTCTCGATTTCATTGACTGGAGAAATGACGTATTATCTGAATTTGTGTCTTTTGTCGCAAAGGAGGTTCCAGAAACTTCTCCTCAGCAGTTAGACAATACTTTAAGAATGCTTCTTCAACTACTCACGACATGGAGAGGAGCTTTATCCGGTTCCGGAAGTAGCAATGAAACAACGAAGCATCATCATTTCATGCACCATACCGATAAGCATCGTGTACACAGTGGAACGAGTGGACCAGCTCCTTCCCCAACAACATTTTATCAAGTAGAAGGGTTAGCCCTTTTAACTCTTTGCAGTGTTCGTTCCTCATCACGCAGACTTGGAGCTCACATTTTGAAAGAAGTAAAAAGCTTATCTGAAGCAGCAGGAATTACGGAGACACCGGTGATTGATGTATTGGATCGAATCTGTCCTGCAGCGTGTGAAAAAGCTACACATTTACTTCCACCAGGAGAAAAGCAAGCAGTCACCTCAGCAATATCTTCAAATAGTATTGATATGGTGTGGTTGACAGATCGAAGTTGTCCAGCCTGGTATGCCCACGAAGATGAGCCATCAAGCCTAACCACAGGAAGTCTGAGCGGATTGTCCACATCCCTTAGTACAAACGCAGTGTCTGCTGATGTCGATGTGATCGACGACCCATGGGCAATGTGTTTGAAACATTTTCTGGACTATCAAAATGTTCCAACGCAATGTCCTAGAGCTGTATTGGAATCTTGGTCTATACTAATGCCAAAGATTAACGCACTCTATTCATATTTAGAACCATCTCCTGTTACTGATAACCGAGCGTCTCTCCTTCGTAGTGCCGCAACTCCTCGAAAGCCACCCACAGATAGACAGCTCTACTTTAAATTGTGGAGAAACTACTTAATGTTCGCTTTTCGAACGGTTCCACCTAATGTGGGAGCAGGTTATCGTTGTATATCACCTGATATTGGGAATAGCTCCTCCCCTGAAGCACCCGACGCACGGGAAGGGCGCAGTCCGTTACCATTAACATCAGCAATGCTCTTTTCAGTAACGCCAG
Organism: Lepidocyrtus paradoxus; assembly: GCA_034696885.1. NCBI lineage: Eukaryota > Metazoa > Arthropoda > Collembola > Entomobryomorpha > Entomobryidae > Lepidocyrtus > Lepidocyrtus paradoxus. The sequence goes on from JAQGAH010000043.1 coordinate 34,017, forward strand.
GATCTTTATATAAAATGATCATACCGTTAATTAGAGCTGAAACGGTAGACATCAGAGATCTGGCTGTACATTCCGTCGGATTAATAAATCATATGGCTCTCAGGTAGGATAAACAAATATTTATATACCATTTCCAGTCAATTACCTTCAATTTGCAAACTTCTACAATATATACTACTTTTTACAGGGATTTATTTGAAGAGCTGTCAACCTACTTCCGAGAAGCATGCGATCGGAAGCAGGAAAACGTTCGTCGACGAAAACGTAAAGACAATTTAAGACTGCAAATTGTTCGTATATTGGAGTTAGTTGCAAGGGAAAAGACATTTGGAAGAATGGCAAGCAGCCTTTCCCGATCATACACACCTTCCAGCACCGGTCATCATCTTGGGGATGGAGGGCAAAGTCTACTGCCATCCTCCTTGGTTGAATTCTTGGAATCCTGTAAAGGCTGGTTGGAAGCAGAAGCAGACCGTGATGGTGGCTGTGAAGTTCGTCTGTGCTTCTGCCGTGCCCTGTTTACTCTGATAGAATCATACGATATGGATTTAAAGGAATGCCTATTGAAACGAGAAACTCGAAAGCAACTTTTTCAGCTGTGTATTGGATGGTCTGGCCAGTATGCACAGTTTTGGAGTACGTTATTTCCAACAGTATCCTCAACCGCTACTATTACGACGGCCGCCACAAGTACAGTGGGATCGGGAACTTGTGGGACAGCCCAAAAGGCAGCGTTGGAGTATGCCTCCCTTCAATCCGCAGCTTCACTTCTCACGTGCGGTCCAATATTTCAGGCAAGTTTACTGATGGAGGACTCTCAGTTTTATTCCTGGATGGATTTCCTCCTTGCATCGGAGGACACTCGTGTCTCTGAACTTGGAGAAAGGACGCTCATCATAATCCTCGAATTTAACCCAGATGCTGGAGCGGTTCTAGATTGGGTCGTTGGGAGATGTTTCACTGGAAGTACTTTAGTTTCTGATGCCTGTTTTCGGGCCATAGCCATCCTTTTCTCAGCTCGAGAGTATCCATGTGACAGATACGTGGCTATAATAAACAGTGCGTTGCTCTACAGTGGCTCCCCCAACTTCCAATTGCAACTCCTGGCATTCCGGCTACTACAGATTTTGGACAGGAGATTCTTTAGTGGGCTTCCTCCATTGCAAATACATCCTTTGGGGAATGACGTGTCAGCCCAAGAGGAGAAACCACAAACCTTGGACGGAGTTCTTAATAAATCTCACTATGCCAAAAACCAGACATTTTTGGCAAAACAATTATCTCTACTGCATCCAGAGCTGACAATGCCCATCTTTTCGGAGATTGCCTGGAGGATGAAATCGGCAAGATCTGATGTTCGACAGAGTTTGCTTCGTTATTTGCAGCCTTGGTTAGTATTGATCTTGGAAGAAATGCTTTTGTCATATTCGAAACAATAATTGATATCAAAATTATGGCAAAGATAGGAAGGTTATGTATCTAACTAAAAACTAAATTCAAATTTAGGGGCTCCATGTTAGGGAAATGCAAGGGTCCAAGTTGTAACATGAAATAGAAAACAAAAACCATATTATTCCTGTATAGTTTGTTATCTTTGCCATAATTTGGATATTATATAGTAATTATTATCAATTGTGCTCATCTTTGTAAATACATAGTTCGTATTTGTATAATATGATGAAAATCAAATGATAGTTTCCACTAACTTTAGGTTGCATAATATGGAGCTGGTTGAACCCGCAATACCCGGTCCCAATATTATCACAATTTTGAAGTCTTTAAATTGGGATGTATCTACGGAGAATAGCAAACACTCGGTGTCGTCCACCAGTTCCTGTTCTCTTTGCGGAAGAAAGTATTGGGAGGATGGGGAAAGACTAGTGCGCCGAGGATGGGGTTCTACTGAAGCCACTGAAATGGTTCTTAATAATCTCATGTATTTAACTGCAAAGGTGATTTATCATAATAAAAGCATTAAAATTATTAGTTTTGCAGGACTTTTGCTTCTCGTAATTCATTAAAGTTATTTAATTTACGATTGCTCAATTGTTTTATAAATTTAGTTTGGACAAGAACACGACCGAGAACTTGAAGAATGTTGGCAAACACTTTGCTGTTCCTCCCCAAACAACCAGCGAGTGGTCTTGTATTATCTATTAATCGTAACTGGTCTGGCTGCTAATGAGATCCTACCTCACGCCAAACGCGTCCTTGTCTACTTGTTCCGAGCTAGGCCAATGCGACTCCTTGATGATCTGATAGCTGAATTGCAGACAGTCGAATCTCTTAGTTGGCTTGTGGAGAGGACCGAGACTCCTCCGTTTTACAGGCTTTCACACCTTCGTAAAACATCAAGTTATTCTGACACTAACGTTGCTCCTCATGGTGTTAATGGGAGTACGGCATTACTCCAAAATCATGGGTCCACAAACAACGCCCAGTTTTCCAGATTGAACTCCACTGAATTAGAAAAAGGAACCATTCATACTAAACGTCGTTCTGCGGAGGAATCCAATGTATTCCATCAACCACATTTAAGATCAAGTAGTAGTGGAGCAGCTCATCTGTTTCGATCGGAGAAGACACGCACAATAAGTGGCCCTGCAGCTCTTCCAGATTCTCAGTTTCTCAACCTGGAGAAGGAAAGGATGCTATTGGATGGGGAACAGCAATTACTGAGCTCCACCATGATAACTGAGACGCAGCAGCTCCAAGCTCACGGAGACAGAAAAAGGTGTCCAAGTAGTGAAACGATTGCAGTTGATCATGCCTCTTCTCATAGTATGACTGGGATGAATGAAGGGAAAGAAGATGTCCCTTCTGGAGGAGGGGATAATGTTGGTGACACACAGTCAAAACTGGTTCCCCTGCCGATGCCTGAGTATGGTGGATACTATGCTCCACTTAAAGAATTTCTTCCACCTCAGCCTGTCGCTCCATTTCACCGTTGCAATCTAGCGATGATGTTCATAGCCGAGTTAATACAGGAAGGGACAATGGTTGCTGTCAATGCAGATGATTCAAAGATCGAGAAAAGAATTGACTGGTGTAGCCATTATTTACCTTTAATGATCCATATGGCGTTTTTAGGATTGGACCATTTGCGACCTCTAGTCAATCAGCATTGTTATAACATGTTGATCAATTTACTTGTTGTTGCTGGAACCCATCGCCATCACTTGTCCGTCTCAAAGTTGGCGTTGAATCAGTTTACCAAAGATCTTGGACTGGGACTCAGTCTTCCTCATGTCACGCCTACTACGTACAACTTTCTGGATTCTTCAACGGTATTTACTGTGGCTGCAACAAAGTCCACAACAACTGAGATGTTGGGCGTAGGGACGCCAGTGGGCCACTCTCCTAGTCAGAGCAACAAGAGTAGCCCCCGAGTCCATTCCAAACGTCCGCACACTCCTGTCAGTCTCCTTCTCGTCATCCCAGAACCTCAGGAGTCGGGATTGACAAGACCTTTGACCTCATCAGAAATGTGCTTGGCGCTAATAAAATTTTTACTGGAACACAAAACACAACCCTTATGGGCATGTGAAGACATCACAGCTAAATTATGGAATATCAGAAGCGCAACGCAACTATTCGTCTTCCTACAAAACAGTATTGGCTCGTTCAGACACTCTTATCCGAATTCGGATTTGGAGAAACGGTGGGCCCAAGTATCTCTTCAGATTGGGTTGGCGTGTTCATCACGCCATTATGCTGGACGATCACTGCAAGTGTTTAGGGCATTGAAAACTCCACTCGTCTCCAGAATCCTCTGTGACATATTATCCAGACTTGTGGAAACAGTGGCAGAACCCGGGGATGATATGCAGGGCTACGTTACCGAACTTATATTAACTTTGGAAGCGTGTGTTGAAGCTGTTGTCCTAGATGATTCATCTTCACCTCCATCCTACAAGGATAGCAAAATGATGGATGAGGATCCAATTAGTCTAGACGGGCAGGAAAATGGACGAAGAGGTCTTGCTCCAGATTCTTCTCCCCCAGCTCAGATTCGTCCTCGAAGCGGGACGGAGACATTTGGATTTGATTATAAAAAACCAGAACTGAACCGTTCTCGATCAGTCCAGTCGCTAAACGGCTGTCACCAAGATAGCCTGAATGATATGGATTCTGAAAGACATTTACAAGACAATGCAAATGATGTCATCCCACAAATGTTTTGGTTGACTTTGTCGCTTTTAGAATCAGACTATGAGCATGAATATCTGTTAGCACTTCGCCTATTGGAGAAGGTTATGGAAAGGCTTCCATTGGACAGATTAGATTGTCGAGATAAGGTAGAGCGTGTCCAAACTCAGCTTCAATGGAGCGCATTTAGTGGCGTCATACCACTACTTTTGAAGGGATGCACTAATCCAACCATATATGATCAGGTAATTTCTAATTAATTCTATTAGGTGTTAATAATGTGTTATAAGGTGATGATGTATTTCTTCAGAAAGCAGAAATTTTCATACATTTTGAGCTAATAATTCTCTTATTAATTTTTTAACTTTCAGACCCTTGTAATGCTTGTCCGATTCATCCCTCACTTGGATATACCATTTGTGGATCCTACTTTGGAGACTGGCTTTCCTCTCTCGGTGGTCGCAATTTTACCATTCTTACTGCATCATTATGATGATCCAACTGTCATCTGCATACAAGCCTCCCAATATATTGCAGCAGTACGAAACATCTCTTATGCAATAGATTAATCATAAAAAACTTTTTTTTTTTGGAAATGAGCAAATGTTAACCGCCTTTTTTGTACTTTTTTTGTAATTAAAGGTTGCACAGATGCGGTCAAACGGAAATACAAACAACGCTTATGGGCATCTAGCAACCGTGATGTCGTTGTACGCAAAGCGAAGCTTTAGTAAGGAGAGTATGCAGTGGACAAAGTGCGTAATTAAGTATCTATATGATTCCTACGCGTCATTGGCCTCATCATTACTGGCTGTATTACTTGATATACTGGAGAAAGGACCGTCATATTTACAACCCTCGGTGTTAACTGCACTCCACTGCTGTTTTAACTACGTTGATCTAACAGGCGTGAGCACAGTCAGTCCAGAGCTTCTGCGGGCTGTGGAAAAGCATCTAGATGTACGATTTTACTTATTTTGATTTTAACAAGTGAACTCAAATTAACATACACACTGTCATATAATTGGAAGTTGCTGAAAATTGTCCTTTATGTATCGCAGGGTCCACATTGGAAGGAATCGTTGCGTATCTTGAAACTGGTTGTCGCAAGATCTTCATCACTGGTAGCTCCTCCATCCTCTCAGCATGGTACGTCTGGATCACTTTGGGAAAATGTTGCTCCCTCACCAATCGTCGCAAGTGGATTTCCAGTAGAAATGGAGTTCCATAGCAAGAAGGAATTACCAGGTAGGACAATGGAGTTCACTTTTGACGTCTCTCAAACTCCAGTTATCGGGCGCAGGCATCCTACAAGCAGCGGAAATTTTGGGAACGATGGTACAGCCACAACTGCAAGGAATAGTGGCCAAGCACAAGCGTTTAGGTCGGGCTCTGTAGGGGACAGTGGTCACAACATGGGCAATTGTGGGAGTGGGTTCATTCAGTCGTGTTGGAAGAGACCGTGGCAGTGTCAAAGCAGAGTTCGGGAAGCACTCGTTAGCGTTCTAAATGCATGTGGACAACGGGTTGGTCTTCCTAAAAGTCCCTCTGTAAGTTTATTTTTATATATTGCAAATACAATAAATAATCAGCAATTACGTCTTAATTACGATGATCCGTTAAGCTTCATAATCTTTGTGTTTTCTTTTACATAGGTTATATTTAGTCAAAGCTCAGAGCTATTGGAGAGACAAAGTAGCGCTGCATCTTCCACAGAAGAAGTATCTGTTCCAAACAACGACGCGTCTGGAGCCAGCCGGTTGGAAGATGGCTCTGCTAGTGACGCTCAGTTTAGAGTTTTCAGGGATTTCGATTTCTTGGAATATGAATTGGAGTCGGTAGAAGGAGAAAGTAGCGACAATTTCAACTGGGGTGTACGTCGGCGTCCACTCTCTGAGTTGGGTACAGAGCCAGAAACGGAAGGGGAGACAGAGAATGAAGCTAGTGGAGTCAGATCTAATTCACAGACAAGCTCAGACGCAAACACGATTGTTAACAAGTGCTCATCCGCTTCAAGACGTCCAGTAGAGATTTCTGTGACAACAAAGGAAACATATGGAGAGATGAGAAACACTGAAGAATCTTCTGATGAAGATGACCTTGGCTTGTCACCTTTGGATGAGCATTCTCCTCAACATCAAGGAAGAAACTCTGATCCTCCAACTCCTCAACCCATGTCACTGACTATGATTGAAGTTGCATCTTCTCAACTTTCGTCTCCAGCTAGATCTCGAAGACTTTCAGACACAAGTATGGACTCACGCAGTGAAGAGGAAACTACCCCTTGCAATGTATCCCTACAAGATGGCATGCTTCTGGAAGCTGTGGAACAAGAAGGTGAACAAGATGTTGATCAAGACCCAGATCAGGATCCTGATGGAGATGACACTGATGCAAATGTAATGTCAGAAATTCTCACCGAGGAGACAGAAACGGTGGAAAATGATGGGGATGCAGATACTAATTTGCTGGACATGACGGAAGCGGACTCTTGTAATGTTTTGGAAATGGGAAAAGGAGTAACAATAAGGCTTCTTGATGAATTTCAGGACACCAAGTCCATTTTGCACACTTTCCTTCTTGGTGTGCGCCCATTATGTTGCTTGGAAACAATTCAAACATTATCGCAAATGGTCCAAACAGCATTTTGCGAAGTAATCTATTTGAGCCAAGATATCACCGCATTGCTGACCTCTCTGGGATTTGAAAGTGCAACAAACCTGTCCCTCATTATCTCAGTTCTTGTGGACTTTTCAAGTGAAAATAATTTACACATGGCCGCTTGGCACTTATGGTCTGTCAAGGAGCAAATAAGATCTGAGGACATGAAACTGATAATTTTGGAGGCGTCTGAACATTTGGAAACACTTAATGATCGCAAGGAAACTCTGCAGGAATGTGTGGAGAGCGGTCTAAAACCTTTAGTAAAGTTGAAGGCGCTGGAGGGCGAGCTCCCTAAATTTGATGAGGCAAACTCATTTTCAGAAAGATGTCCAGATCCTTTTGAGATTATCGCCGATGTCTCGAAATTGCTATACCGCACTTTATTTCAACTGCGACTTCTCCTCGAAACACATCAACGTTGTGTGCAAACTTTATCTTCAAATTCAAAGGTCAGTAAAACAAACGGTGGATTAGCTTTGTCGGCATTCCAAATACGTAGAGGTTTCAAATAAAGATGTCACTTTTAAAGTATTTCATTACTTACAACCACATACGTACTCCGAAGAACCAACAATTTTGTAGATTATATATCTGTTTTGGGTCCATGAAAAAGTTCCGTTGGTAGCTTATCCCGTTTCAGAGTTATAAAACAATTTGAGTATACACATCTGAAAACCCAAAAAAGTGGGTGCAAGCTACCTCCATGCAAAATATCTCTGACGTATGTAATCAAATCTTTTTTGTAATTTCAAATTAGGAAACCTAATATTTGCCCTGCACTTTTCCTTTGGAAAATCCATGTTGGATGTTGGTACATATCTGATCTACAGTGAAAATTTTGGGCTGTCTTGTTTGCATATCTCGGAGATATTGACATTTTTGATTGAAACCTCCACGTAATTAGTCGAGTTAATTGTAAGGTTTACAATGATGCAAATGGTGTAAACTATATCTTTTATTATTTACTTAAATTCTATTAAGGTACGAGATCTGACAAGACAGGTATGTGACGTTCGGTTGGCGTTGTTGCAGTGCATTTCTACAAAAGTTATTAGTGGGGAAGGAGGAAGCAGCCTAACACTTGTCGAAGCAGAGGGGACACTCTTAGATTTACTATTAGCCCACATGTGGGAGCAAGCCATTGAGTTATACAAAGCTAACAAGTGAGTTTGAGCAATTAACTTAATCTTTGTGTTCATGATCAGTTAAAATGATGAAATTCAGCTAAGATTTAACCTAACTTGATTATTTCTGCTTCTATAGGGATATCTGGCCTCGTGATTTAGTGGGAAGTGCATCACAGAATGACATTACTGGCATTCTCAACATTTATTGTAAATACTTGTCTGAAGAGCATGCGGGTAAGTTGGCATTGGCAAGGAAATTCTGTCGTGTTTTTTAACTATCAATGTCTGTAGTTAATGCATCTACAGATCTACATAATGTCTGCTTTTACTTTTGCAGGCGTTTTTGTTTCCATTCCGAGCGATTTCCGAGTGATTTGTAGTCAAGTTAATATGGTTTGTCTCCACCTCCTAGAAAACCAACAAACTCTTGAACGAAAGACTTTGGTGTAAGACTGATTATATGAATGACTGCGTCCAATAAAATTATATTTTAAAACTTTGCAAGTATTCACAACTCTGTACATATGTTTTTGATGACTCTCCATAAACTTTGCAACCCTCATTAATTATTATAATAAAGATAAATGAAATATACACAAACATTTCGGTCACATTTATTTCAATGCACATTTTATAATTTTATTTTAGTTTTCATTTCATATCATAATTCATAACATAAGTTTATCAATGCTTTTTATTTTTAATTTATTAAATGCCATATTATTTTATTACATACACATACCAATAATGTTCGCTGATTTCGAATTATTTCAATTTAGTATTAGTAAATACAATTAGCTGATTAGTTCAATTTTTACACATTCCGAGTATATCATATCTGATTCTGTTAAGTAATAAAGGTTGCGTGTTCAAAATAGAAGTATAAAATATATAAAATATACATATAGTAACTCTTAAAACTAGACTGACAAATACTAACTGGTTCTAGCATAATTTTTTACCAGAATCAGACAACCAAATAGTGTTGGTAGTACAAAACGATTTCCAAGATCCCACCCCCACAAGAACATTTTTTAATCATATATGTCGAAAAACTTATCCATGATAAAAGCCGGTCGATATGGTCTAGACCCGGAAGGTTCTTGAACCTGACTCCCCTGACGTCCCCTGAAATTTCCGCTCATTGAAGAATTTTCATCTGCTTCAGATTCCACTCTCGGTTTGATTCTTATGTTGAATCTCCTAGGTGTACGTTCGACCGCGCCCTGGTTCTTTCCTAGTTCGAGTTCGTTCCCAACTTTAGGAGTCGAATTCGCCACAGAGAAGCTGCTGGGAGTCCTAGTTTCTGCTTCAGCGTTGAACGGCTCACTCATGATCTGAGAGGAGGGACTGCCTCCATATTCAGATCCGTTGGGAAAACGTTTAGTGAAGTTTCCCAGCACAGCAGAATTTGCATCCGCTTGAGCCAAATTCGTCACAGGGAAGCTGCTGGGAGTCCTAGTTTCTGCGTTAAACGGCTCACTCATGGTCTGAGAGGAGGGACTGCCTCCATATTCAAATCCGTTGGGAACACCTTTAGTGAAGTCTCCCAGCACAGCAGAATTTGCATCCGCTTGAGCCAAATTCGTCACAGGGAAGCTGCTGAGACTGCTAGTTTCTGCTTCAGCGTTGAACGGCTCACTCATGGTCTGAGAGGAGGGACTGCCTCCATATTCGAATCGGTTGGGAAAAGGTTCAGTGAAATTTCCCAGCACAGCAGAATTTCCATCCACTTGAGCTAAATTCGTCGCAGGGAAGCTGCTGGTAGTACTTTCTGCGGTAGCTGTCGGATTAACATCAACTTCATCGAATTCCATCTTAATCTGAATCTGTTCAGCTGTCAAAAATGGGCGAGGTGGATTCCTGGGAGGTTTTCCTTGGCTGAATATGCTGACAATCTTTGGTTTGGCCCTTTGGATTTTCAGGAACCGAATACCATTGCAGGACTTCGTCCTCTTCTTTTTCGGAGGCCCACTCGAACCAAAATGATTAAACTGGAATCCTTCCGCGGGAACAGGTTTCCACATACCGTTTTTCTTCATGGTATACTCCATTGCACTTTTCGTCTTCTCGAAACAAATAGAGTGACTTACTTGCAAATGCGCAAGCTTATCCAGCAACTGATGAACCCCCAGTGGCCCCGTCCTGAGCTCTTTAAATAATCTCTCAACCATAGTCGTATGCGCTGTCAACGTCGGACCAAGAAAATCAATGACATGGTTCCCATTCACAACCAAAGTCTCCGTTCCAGTTTTATCTGACATTCGAAGCCCATGGGCACGTATCTCATCGCGTAAAGACTCCAGAGCGTTGGATAATTGGAGAAATTCTTTAGAAGGCAGCGGCGTTGGTATCCCTGGATCCATTTCTGGACTCATGGGGCGATTCCCTAGAAAAATGATTTAAAAAATCTTAATTGAATATCCGGCCAATATGCACATATCCCTCTACTTCCGTTCACTCCATTCGAAAATTACTTATGCTAGTTGATGCTGAAGAATATTGTCCGATTAAATTAATTACTAATTCGGCCTGAGAGCTAAATACTATTTACATTCACTTACCCTCCATTAAAATAGCGTGTGTCTCTTTTTACTTCCGTTATCCGTAAAGACTTGACTCACCTCACAAATTAGTTTCACAAGTGACAATTATGTACTAAATCTCTGTCTCCATAAAAATGTTGTGAGATCCAAAACTTGACTAAATGTAAATAGGTCACTCGACTCCAAATCCAAGTACAAGTGAAAAGTAATTTTTTGTAAATACTCTGCACCGCATGAAATAGCCGTAAAAAAAAGCTCCGCTCCATATACACCACGTGGAAATATGTGGAGTAAATACTGGATCATTTTTGGAGATCAAAGCCGCTGGCATACCTATCAGTTAGTTAGTTTCCTAATAGAATAGTTGATATGATAGGGGATGGAGGCATACCGACCATTCCTCCACATTATCATTGGCTAATAATAGCAGCTTTTGGATTGTGTTCTTCGAGATGCTACGACCACGACCGCATTTCTATACCACTCAATACTCATATTGGTCTTTTCCTCCTCTGCAAAGTTCCGTATCCGTCTAGACAAAATTCACCTTTCAACTTTTGACTTTGTAGTGGTGGAGAACGAGGAAACGCTTGAAAACAAGAATGAAACGTGGATATACGGAGAGGATAGGCAAAATAGAATGGAGAGGATAATCGGACGCTTGCATCGCGATGCGATGCTTTCGATGAGAGTGACCGACTCCTCTATCCTATACGCTGGAACCAAAAAGCAACACAAAAACGCACTTGGATGGATAGTGACCCTTCTCAGCATTTAGACACAGCCAAGCTTGGTGAGGGAAACGGAATCGGGAAATGTGAAATAAAAAGAATGGGATGAGAGTAGTGGGGCGACGTGATAGTACCACACAAACAACATGATAGATATGATGATTGTGTAAAAGGGTTACTTTTTTAACTCAGGATTAAGATCATGTCCAAAAACCTAAACAATTTAAGTAAATCTATCCATTGTCCATCCCATTCACCAAAACACCACCAGTTACAAGCTACTAATTTGGAAAGAGTTTTAATTAAGAGAACAAATTGATTGCTCCTATGCAACTTTTTTTAAATTAAATGTCTTAACGGATTGAAGAGCTACTTACCCACTTCCAGCCACGACCCCTGGCACTATGGCACTGATCAATCAATAATGATGTCGTTATACCTAATTCACTCACCCTACCTGTAATAAATGACGCTATAATTTTGATTGAAAACATGGAACTTTTTAACGTTTAATCGTAAAATAGTCGAAAACCCCTGTAATGTCGAGCATGGAGTACTAACAAATGCTCCTATGAATACATAAAGATAGGAGAAAATGACATGGCGTCTTTTAATTGATCAAAACTGCTAATGTTGCATGCACTTGTCATGAATTATGAATGCAGAAGATAAATCAATGGACAACTTGATTACAACAAAGTTCATTAAAATTTTACGCCATGCATTTGGAATTTTATTTCAGTATGCTTAAAATGAGAAGAATCAATGATGATGATGACACATGATGTAGTTGTGTACAGCATTTGGAAAAAATTATTATAGTACATTAGTTAATGAGACAAGAAAAGTTATCAGTATCTTCTTTGAGCCCCATCCCTCTTGGAGTCGTAGATCACATATGGATGGTTCCATCCATCGACCTTGCTGTCAAAGATGGTGACAAGATTTGGGTCGTTGTCGAATTGGGAACGGAGGGGTGAGTTGAGACCATCACGCTTGGAATCGTAGACAACCCATGGATGATTCCAGCCATCACTGCGTGACCAACAAACATTTTTTTCATTAAGATATCTCTCTCGATAGAATAAGGTTAGTCAACTAATGAGTGACAAGAATGTTTACCGCTTGGAGTCGAAGATGACTTCATAGTTGTCGTAGCTAGTGGGCTGCTGGGCAGTTCTTGTTCTGGGTTGAGAGGTCTGTTGTGGCATTGATCTCATCTGCATTTGCTGTTGTGGCTGTGGTGCATATCCTCTTCTTTGTGGGCTGGTCATCATTCTTGAGGATCCGGCGTTGCTGCGAGAGTTGGAGACCACATATGGATGGTTCCAGCCGTCACTGGATAACCACAGGTCATTATTATTAAATTCATGCTCGCTTATTTCGAAAAGGCCTCTTTCTTCCCCAATAAGGTTTTTCTAAGTTTTGAAGCAGAAAAAACTTACCGTTTTGAGTCAAAAACCGTTGACAAGGATGGGTCGTTAGAGTACATGTTCTGCTTCTGAGAGTTGCGGCCGTCCCGTTGGGAGTCATAGACGACATAAGGATGGTTGTTCCCATCTCTTTGGGAGTCGTAGACAGTCTCGTAATTTCCAGAAGAGCGGCCCATGTTGTAGGCGTTGGTGGTGGCAAGCACCACGGCTAAACAAACCTATTTGCAAAAGAAACCACGGTTTTTTTTACAAAAATTCGCAAATTTCAAATCTATCCCCTAAATACCCATGTAAAATTCCCTGATTTTTGCAAAAGCAAAGGAAATTCTCCTCCAACTATTGTTTTTTTTTCTTACCAAGATCTTCATTTTGAATGAGAGTCTCAAAAACTCTTAAAATTTTTCTCACAGAAATAGAAATTTTCAGTTTCACTGTTTCAGTTGCACTTCTCAGATCAGATCGGCAGTGAATGATACCCGTTGGTTGAGCCGAGTCTCCTTATATACGCCGGTCCAGCTAAAGTCTGAGACATTTGAGCCACACACCATGCTCAATGAACTGGAATTACAAGAAGAGCCTTTTTACCCAAAAAATTCTGGTCATGTAACATAAAATGATCGAGAGTCCACCTTTTTAGCCAATGCGAAATAACCAGGCAGGTATATAAGGCATTATAACAAAACCAATAATATGATGCGTTATACATTAAGCAGCTAAAGCCAGTGCTAAGTACCTTTGCCAGTTTCTCTGTAAATTATCCAAAATCTCGGAATTTCGTTATGATCTTTATTAAATAAATCTCCAACCTGTTCCTCCTACCCAGTATATCAGCATAGGTATGGAGTATGATAAGTATGAAGATGATCATATATATCAGATATGATGCATAGACAAGCTTTAAGCTTTACGTGACATTATAGTTTACACATCATCATCATCAAGTTTCTTGCAGGTTTTGGAGTTAACTAACTCTCATTGTTTTTTTTCATTGTAAATTGCCACGTTATAATAATTATTGTTCATACGGTTTGCCTGCGTCTTGACAACTATTAGGGATGCATATAATAGGTATGTAAGTAACTACGTTTGCTGTACAAATGAGCATGCATCATGAATGGGGTTGTTTTGCAGTGTTTTTTTTGCATCGCTTTTTTTAAATGTAGACACTGCTTAACTGATTTCTTGATAGGTAAGGTTAAGGTTAAGTAAGATGATGCGGCGTTTTTATTGCAGATTGTTCACTACGGTTGTAAAAATAATCAGTCATGTAGTCTTTTGAATTGATATGAGGTGATCAGTAGTAAAAAAAAATGTTTAATTGATTGAGGGATATGGAAAGCGGATGAGGGAGAATTGCTTAAATTTAAATGCGCATTTATTGTGACGCATATTCTGTTGGATGAGTGATTCCAGATGATTTAAATGCTTTATAATTATGGATTTAATTATTATAATTATTGGTAGAAGCAATAAATGAAAACAATTCATTCATTTAGTTAGCGTCGTCAGATGGGAAGACTGCATATATTGTTCTAATGCTTTTCTACAGAAAAATGAAAAGATTAAGCAGTCCGGGAAACAAACCACATTCACCCTTAATGACAAACTTTATGGTGAGTTACCCCAACAGTAATTACACATTAGGCATAATCAACGTGATCTTTTATGAGTATTTATGAGGCTCGGAATTGATTGAGAATCAAATTAGAGCTTTGAGAGGTGCGTAGATGAGTCGACGATGGGATCCTATTTTTTCTGCCCCACACACGACCAGCTTGACTTGATTGCTGAAAAAAAGGTGATGTGAGGAAAAGTGAACGTCTTCTAGTCAAAGGCTCAAGCTGTGTGCGCTGTCTAAAGGTCCACTTAAGAAAAATCTCATCTAGCGCTACAAATTGCTACTAGGAAGCCATCCCGAGCACCACGTAAATAGCTCCTAAGAAGCAATAAAAATTATTAGTTTTCCAAATGGTCACTTTTCTCGTTTAATAAAATCATGTCAAATTGCTCTTCAACGGATCGTGTGTAGTTTCTTCGACATCTTAGCCCACCACACCATACCCCACCGCTGCGCTGTGATGTGTAAAATGCGTTTCTGTCTTTTGCATTCATCAATTCATCATCATCATCATGATAAGCCTGCCTGTTTCATTCTTCGTGAAATCAATGATATATGGGTATAAAAGGGAGTTTTGCGAGTTATGGATTGTGACTTGAGACTCGCCACGTTGGCTCTTTACTTTTTTGAAATTATCCCCCAAAACTTGATGAAATCCGTGAAGTTGTCGTGACCAATATTACGCAGCCGTTTTAGTTGCTCTGCCAATATGTGCTAGTAAAATGAGCGTATTGTAATTATGATTAGCACTGGAATTAAAAAATTGTTTGGTGTGGAATTTGTTGCACTTTGCAATATTAATGATGGCAGGACAAACGATGATGATGGACCGACCTATAATAAACTGCAGATTGGGGAGTATGCACGTGGAATATTGAAATGATGACGGCGTTGGCTGAAAGTACATGTCTGACACTTGCCACAAATCTTTTGCCATGATGAACCTTAATAAATTTTTTTTCTCCTTTTTCCATTACAATTTATGGCTAATGCAGTTTCCATAGTTTTTACTATATTTTTGAATGGGAACAACTAACTAAATTGCAAAAAAATATATGGACTTACATAGATTTTTGCGCGAAAAGATGACACACATGTTGGCTGACATCATCAACATCATCAACTACGTGAAATGTGGCTCATTTATATTCTACGCATACATTTCAAACGTTTCAACTCGTCAGCTCATTTCAACCGCTTGTAAACTGCGAAAGGAACAAAGAAGTGGAATGAAAGCAAGAGGGTAATGTTAATGAGTTTGCGAGAAACAGTAAGTCTATTATTTGTATAAATCTGCATAATTATTGTTATCTCAACTAAAAGTATTTGGGATGAGATTTCGGAATTTGTGAACAGTAGTGATTTCTGATAAGCTATCAAACAGTAGAATCATCATCATCAACATCCAGACTGTAGTCCACACCCAAATAGAGTTTGAATCTACTTTATCTTCAATCTTCACGATTTGCAATTCGATATGATTCGCGATTTCTATTCGCGAGTCAATTCTTTAAGCTAATGGAACCTGAGGTTTGGGTCAGTAAACCATCTTCTATATGCGTTTAATCAGTGGGAGATAGGTACTCTATGGCTTCGTCTTATTTATTTAAGGTATTTTAATTAAAAGTAGCAATGCTGACGTACGAATATTTTACCCTGTCAGTGTTTCACGAGGGGCAACATTTTTTCTTTGATTTACTTGAAAGGAATGTGTTGAAGTTAGGCTTCCATTCAAAAATTCGCAATTAATTAAATCACGTCCTTATGTTATCAGTCGTTGTCCGTCGGTGGTATCCTGGTCCTGACATTAGTCTGATTTTCTAATATATGTCCAGCTAAAAATACATCATTGTACACGTGCATTCATGAATAGCTAAGTATCCAGAATAAGTTTTAGCATGATTTATCTATCACCAACTAAAGTGTTTGCATAGGGCGACCTTGACATTGGGGGAGATGAATAAGTATGGACAAAAGTTTTGTGTCCAACTGTATTGCGGACTAGTCTAGTTGAAGTTGCCAATGTCTGTTTTGTTGCAAAAATTTCTGCAATCTTTCTTTGCATTTGTACTTGTACTACTTTTATGAATTAATTTAGTGCTTTAAATTAATCTTAGAACTTATTTTCGGTTTCCCCTGAAACATAAAAGGCAAATCAAAAATTTATGCACATATAAATCCACCCACATTCTGAAAAAAATAGAAAATATTATGCTCGCCTGTCTTTTTATGGTGTAAAAGTTTAATTTATTTTTAATATTCATATAAATCACAAACTTTTTTTTCTGATGAGTTCATAAGCGCACCGCTTAAATTAACTTGTTCACACTTCCTATTTACTCGGCTTTTTGTTAAACCGACAATACATTTAAATCCCTTTGTCATAAATGTATAATGAATATGGAGTAGGTTACAAGGTAAAATAAATGATAGAAGTTCATAGGTTGTCCAGTTCCCTAAATTCATCATCATCACTCACTTTTTCCAAATTATATGTATTTTAATGTGAAAATTAAAATTAGTGAGGGTACCCATTCACGCAACTTTGCATGTACATCGTTTTTAAATAACATTAAGGAGGGGAAAAAATATATCGCAATTATCGCAAAAATCTCAATTCCTGTTATTGTAATGAAGAAGGCAGTGGCCATTATAGTCATAATCTGACGAGTAGGTAAGTGTATTTTTTTTGCCTGGATCTGATGAGTCTACACCTTGTCATCTGCAAGTGTGTGAAAGCACATGAGCATTTAGGTAAGATTACGGCTTTTGATTTATGTGATGTGACGACTTGACACCTAATTACATAGGATTACACTTATGAAAACGCATTCATTTTCCATTGTTCACATGTCCTCAAGCATTATTATCATGTGGGCAAAGTATCTTTTTTGTGCAGGTTTTGGGACTAAAATGTCGCATGGCTACAAAAAAGGTGTCTAAAGGGTTAACGGCATATATTATATGACTCGTGCGCGGGCTCAGAGCTATTGTCATGCAAAACATTGTTGCAGATTTCAGTTTGTGATTCATATTCATTAACATATCTCCTACGAAGATGGCCTTTCCAGATAACCATCTCAAACATAATTACCTACGCACAATTTGCAAAAACTTTTGTTTTCCTTTTTCCTCTTACCAATCATGCAAGTTAAATGAGAAGTGAGCGTAAAAATCCTGAAGAATTAATTATCTCGTGGGTTTCAATTGCAAACACTTGTATGACCCGGTGTGCATATGCTTTATAACAATCTGCAATTATGACAATGTATGCTGATTAATCCAATAAATGCGAATATTTATTCACACCTGCTTGATTAAATTTCTTTGGGGAAATGTATATCGGATGATGGTTTCTTCTCTATCATCATTATCCCTAAAATCATAAAACACGGATTGCCTCAATAGACGAATGAACTTGCGATGATTTTTTTAGATTTGCTTCGATTTATCACCACCGTCTAGCCAAAGTAGCTTCAGGATCATTGCAAGAGAGCGTCAAGATGAGGTGATGGAAAAGTATTTAGCTGGGATGATGAGGAGCAAAACCCTTTTCAGGTTTTCTCTTAAAACTATGTTAATTTATCCCGAAATTTATGATGGATTCTAAATTCACATCTTTTATGACTAAACGCAAGGGTTTGTTAAGGAAAAATTGAAAAAAAAATGATTCACCTCCTCTTCATTTTTACAAGGAAGCTGGCACCTTCAAACATTGCAATTTTCCCTTCCCCTCCCCCCCCCCAAAAAAACTCTATAGTCAAGAGGATGAGTTGTAAATGCACATTTCTCAGGTGCTCTCTCGGGTCAACGATATTCGAACTAGTTTTTTATCGTAAAGTCTCAAATCCGCATAATCTCACCCCATTGGGGATTGCTAATATGTAGGAAAAGGTTTTTAATGCTACTCATCATCAGAACGACGATGATTATGAGGGATTACAAGCTGTTAGATTTCCTACAGACAATCAACTATTGTAACAAGTCAAAAGAGGTGTAAAAGTGGTAGGTACACACTGATTGTAAATAACTGGGGTTTGTGATTGTGTAATTCCTCTCAAACCTTCTCAAAACGTCTATCCTGATCATTACCATCTGTAAACGAACTGGACCTAGAGAAATAATAAATTATCCTGCTTTTCTAGGATTCTTCTGAAAAAAAAGGATAAAAAAACCATTTCTCTGTTTACCTTTGTCTTCGGAGAATCTAATTACAGAATATCTAGTCACGCATCCACACTATCCACATGTATTGACGCTGATCCGCTAATAATGCAGAGAGAACTCACACGTGAAAGTCATTTATTTCAATATTTTGGTGGAAATGATGTAAAAATAAACGTTGGCCGATAGGAAAAAAACTGAAAGCTAGCCTAAAAAAATACATCTAGCATAATTATAAAACTGCCATGTGTAAATTCAATCTTCAAACTCTGTTTACGTATTTTTTTTGACTGTTCCTCCATTCTCATCCTCACATCCCAAAAGGTCAATGTAGCATTTTTTCTCTTACGACAGAGTACAAACTAATTATTTATCTTTTCCAACAAAAAAAAACTTGCTACTTTTGACACTAGAAAACTGGTCATATATAATATTCATTGATTGCGTTTACCTACAGCCATATATGATATCCCAATGTTGAAATAATTATTTCATATATAAATAATGCATGCAAACAGACAGAGTTTAACCCGCATTACATCATCCCATGCGATAATTTAGTTTTGATTCATTCATTAAATCTCAGACAGTAATAGTAAGCACCTGCATTAAGGTATGAAAACACATTTGATTTGTGTAAAACCATCATATCCCCATCGCCCCCAAGAATTCGGTTTTTCGATCATCCATCTTGTGATGCTGTTTCTACTTGTGCTGACCACAAGAGAGGTTACCATGCAATAAAATGCGAAACAGGAATTAATTGCAGGCTACTTTATGATTCATCAGACAGGCTAAATATTCTAACTAGCCTGATAGACGTGAAGAGTAAAAACCTCCCAAAATATTGTGAGGATGAGTTTTTGTAGTGTAGTTTTATTCAATTTTTTCTATAATGGATACGTATATACCTAGTAGTTCACCAAACGACACCTGACACCTAAAAACATTCACATTATTATAATAGTATTATGTAGTCATTCTGCGGACATGAACAATGACCAAGTTGGTATTTTTTTATCTCGATAACAACAGCAATAAAAATTTTCATGTTTGTGCAAATTTTTTTTTACAAAAGTGGAATAGGGTACACTGCACTTTTTTACCACCTACTAGGCTTTAGCTACCTCCACCGCCACTCCAGTGAAACCAAAAAAAACCTAAAGTACTATATTATTCATATTCAGAGTCAGTTTTGAGGTTTTTAAGTACTTTATATTCATGACAGGAAACTTGAAAGGGTTTAAGGAAGGTTTCCTTTCAAATTTAATAAGCCAGTTAAGAAATACAGCAGGTTTTCTCTCCTGTCTATTTGCTCTTGAGATGATAATGATGGGGGTCTCTCAACTCTTTTGATCTTTAATGTTTGGTTGGCGGTTGATGAAGCAAATGTCAACTTCGTTAATGTGTTTGTTTGGATTTTTTTCATGGATATTTTCCATTGGGAAGGAAGTCAAGTTAAATTGATATTCATTCATTAAGTTCCTGCATTTCAAATTGGGGACAGTTGCTATGTGCAAAGTTAATCAGAGTTAATGTGAGGTAGGTCAGAACTAGAACATACAATTTTTTCTCAGCCAACCTACTCCAATGCGCATAGACACAGTATAGCCTTAAGCGCCATTAGTCATTATCTATAACGTATGTACATTTTTCTGCATAGTCATGTGACTGCTTTCACAATCTCCTAATTTCCACAAATCATGAATTCTAATCCTCGACTAATTAAAACCATATGCAAACTCCAATGACAAGTTTAAAAAAATGAGAAACGCAATCAAATAACTCCTCCAGTACAAAAAAAAAGTAATAATTACACAAGCTAAAACTTGTTGAAAGTTGATAACGTTAAATAAAAACTCATTTTGTAGTTGGATTCCTAACCTTTATAAAAAATTGACTTTAAGCTATTTAACAAATATGTGAAGTAATAAAAATCCCAATAATTTGTCTAATCCCTTACAAATACCTAAGAAAAATCCGAAAGACCAGCAAAGCGGTGAAATGAGCTGGAAAATCTGCAAACTCAACATGATCCGCTCATAAATTCAAATCTCCATATATGAGCCTGGTAAAAAAAAACTTTTCATGACATGTGAGACTATGACACAATTACAGTAAAATGTGAGAATCGTAATCAAGCTTCATATTGCAAAACAATCTTCATCTGCATAATTTTGCGAAACTTTTTTACTTTTCATCAAATGAATAAATGAAATCCATATCTTCAGGGGTTCTGGCCATTTTATGTTTGCACAAACCCGGCTTGCTATAATTGCTAAAGTCACATTATTTTTTATGTTTGACCGGTATTTCATGGCGAGCCTTGTGATTGTGGACTCCAGTGGAAAATTACCTCTAGTAGGAACAGTGTATCCAGGCATCTTTGAAAACTTATCATTTGATTATCCAGTCAAGTTTAATGGGTCCAGGCCTGGAATGTGGTTTCATATGTGCGAGTAATCTGAGTAAAACGAATTTGAATTTCCCATTTTGTAGGACAACCAACACGAACACAGCATTACAAATACATATTGTTGTCATGTCCATGCTGTCTTGATGAGATTCGATTGTCCCCTACCACTAAATAATAGTTCAAGAATAAATTGTAAAAAAATGCGGATATTTATAGGATATACATATATTATCTATAATTGTTTGCGAGTGAGGGCAAGATCAGATTTCGGGAAGGAGCTATTGAACCATGACATTGATTATTGACCCTCGTAAATGAGCTGGTAACATGTTTAGAAAAAAAGCGCAGATATAGAATTTTTTTTATCAGAACTCGACGAGATTGACAGAATGATTTATAACGGGAATGAGAATTCCTGTCGTGTGATCTTTCGAAACCAGTACTAGTACTGGGGATCATTCATATAGGACCATGTGATGGATAGCGGTAGAATTTTACAACAAGCAATAAAGATACCTATATGGTATAAAGATACATATAAATGTGAAACATGATGATGAACTTTGCAACTTGTTCAACTAATTTTCAGACTTTCATTACTTATCCAGTCATCATGGGTCGCCAACAACCCTAGACAGTGGATAGACTGCGGAACCACCTGCGAAAAAAATATTATTATAATAATGATCCCCGTGAGGGAAGAAGAGTTAGCTCAAATTCGTTACCGACTGCCACCTTTTAGGCTCCTACAAACAGACAAACATGTTGGGCAAAGATGGATGTGTGTGAAAAATAAAAGACGAGATTTTTCGCAAGAAAAAAAAAAGGAACCCAAAAACTGATTTCCAGTTTTAAGCAAAACCCGGTTTCTAGCGTCTCCCAAAGTAATGTACTTGATTGTTATAGGGATATGACGATGATGATGATATGTCCATAGATCAGCGACTTAACTTTTTAAACCTTATTACTCATGTTCATTATGTATGATGATACTGGATGGATTATACTAGCAAAATATGTTTCTCCGTAAGCTTGATGATGAATCAAGGCGAGAGTTGTTTGCGAAAAAAATAGCCCATTCTTATGCTCTACGTGCGTGGCGTATTTTATCTCAGAGCAAACTTCAAGGAAAAGGGTATTGTGATTCAATAAGGTGATCTTTTGACGACGTCGGTTTGTCTGTTCTCAAGAAGAGTAATGCCAGGATGTCTGGCAATTAAACAAAAGCTCCCTGTGTAAAAAAAAGAAGACACCTGCGGTGATTGCATGATCATGCACGATATATGTACTCCAAGTATAAAGGCTAAGTTCAAATGGCAATTATTGTCGTTTTTTTCCCTCGTACAGGGGGAAAATGATAAGCAATAAAAAGGCTTTGTCTTCCTTCGTGTAAGTTATGGGTTAGGCGAATTCGCTGTCGGACTCGCACACGTACCCAACAATGGGATTAGCAAAATGTTTTTGATCAAGTGATCCAGTCTCGTGAGGAGAGCAAGATATAGGCAAGGCAGTTAAGTAGTCTTTGGAACATGCACAAGTCATTCTAATTGTGATCAGCATCATGATGATGATCAAATCACCACCACCGCCGCATCAAATCGAATTTTTTTAATGTAAAGTGCATCAATCCTCTTGAGTGACCAGAAGATTTAAAAAAATCTAAGGTCAATTCCAGCTTAGTTACCCTGTTTATTTATGCTTTAGCTCACAATTAGATTTTCCAGTCCTCATTCATCAGATTCATGAAAAGGATTAAATTGGAGGAATAGTAAGTAGTGAGGGAGTACAATATACTTTTACTTACATAGTTTGTCATTTTTTTTCTCTTTTACTATATTTATCCAACAAGTTTGGTCCAGGGAGAGGAGAAAAAAAAGTGTTTTATGTACTCTACAATAATGGGATGAAATGGGAGATGAAGATTGAAAATTAAACAGTTGTCTGACTGTTGGTGGACTTTTCCGAGTTAATTATGTATTGCTGGTGATTCTGGACAGAAAACTGGTTTCTTCCCTGAGTAAAGTCACTTGTCAAGGAATTATATTCGATGATGTATGAAAACACATTCTGTATTAAGCCCAAAAACGAAGCAAACCGTATGAGTTTTTGGAGTCCCAACCCAAACACTGTTCTTTTCATTAATAATGTGTGATTGACTAAGGCATGGCGGCGCAAGCGAAATGAGGAAGGTTTGGTCATTCAGCTCTGGAAAGAAAGGATTCGAATTTATTTATATACAAAAAAAAACGTTATTAATATTAAGTACATATTTGATGATGATGCTCATCATCAGATCATAACTACTTATAATCATGATAAGGATGATAATGATGATGATATGGTCAATCCCGTACCATTTGTCCTTGCCTTATACTTCAACAACCTACTAATCTTAGAATCACGACATTTTCCCCACACCTTCAGCTTATGGCCACCTACAATCAAGAATGGAACTATATATTTTTGCAAATTTGGTGAAACTGTCTGCTCTGTTTGCTTTTGCCACCAACTAATTGTAAAAGCTGATGGTTTTCCTAACATTCATAATTAGCTTTTGATTGTTTTTTTTTGCCGAGACAAAGACCAGCACATCCCATTTCTATTTATGGACTCTTCTTGACTGGAGGAAATTTATCGATAATTGCGTTGCATTAAAATATTACCGCATAAATAATAACTGCCAGGACTCTGGAGGGTGAGCAAGTGACAAGTCATCTCTCATGAAAAAAGATTAATGGGGAACTCATCAGTTGGCAATCACAACGTTAGAGAAGAGCCAGGCAATAAAATATAAATTAATTGCGGTAGAAGTCAAAACCCGAAACGAGCAATTACTCAAGTGCAATATCAGTCTTTAATAATTTTTTAATTATATTTCTACCAAAAAATCTGAACAATTTTTAGAGTCACTCTGTCTGGTTAATCCATTTCAAATATATGTATATTTATTAGCTTTTTTCAGGAACAATTTTTAATTTATCCATCATATCAACTTTTTTTCTAGACTACCTAGCCTAAAGACATCTATTTCAGGATTTACTTCATTTTATTTTATTACCCTTAACATGGCAGTTACTCCTGTTAACTTGTTAGCCCTCCATTACATAAGTAAAAATTAAACAAGTTTTGGGGAAGAAAAAAATCAAGTGAATTTATAAGTTGTTGGCATGTTCCAGAAAAAAATTATATTGCAAATTTATAGTACTTATGGTGTTATCATCATAATCGATCAGGAGATATTACTCCGAGCACTAAGTATTTTGCAATTAATTAATCATTTACTAACTACTAGCCATGGTGTGCGTGTGTCAGTGATATGCATGTTAATGTTATGATATAATAACTTTTCGTGTTTGAGCAACATTTTCCTCTCATATATCTTTTGATGATGATTCTTATCGTTCATTCATGAACCCTTACACTTGGCACTATGGCTATGGCCATTCAGTGAAAAATGCATTTATACATAGTATGGTGCGCTTATGGAGTTATGAATAAGATGTGTTTTTTTTTTCAGATCGAGTCATATAAACTATAGGCAGATACAATCATGACTTGATTCCTTTGTTGTGTCGTTGCCACAGCCACCCTTCTTCGTGGAAACTGGAGAGTTGGCTTTGGAAAAGCCGAAGACAGGTGCTGGATCAATCGCTCGCACTATCACCAATCAAAATTATTATGTTATGGCAATTCAAAACGTCTAAATATGATAATAATCTATGGGGGATTAAAGTTTATAGTTTGACTCCAAACGTGGATTGCGACTTTGCGCCAGGGATACTCCATTCACAGGCTCTCGTTCGTGTGACTACAGAATAACTAGTTTGGAGTTGGTGGGGTTGCGTTTACCTGATTGAGTCAAAAGTCAAAATATCTGCCAGCCCCGACCCTGTTTGTACTTTACATAATAAAAAATGTTTTCGTGCGATCAATCCAATATATAATTATTAACTCATGATTGATAAAAGTCTAAAACCTTAAACAACTTATTACAAGTGGCTGGATAAATGGGCTAATGGACCTTTTTTTCTTTTCCATTTTTTACCCAATTTTGGTGAATGGAGCAGGAGGACAGCTCACCTGAATATACTTAACCTTTTTCTGTGGTCATCATCACCAACCACTTTGGATAAGTACCTTTGGCGAAATTATCGTACATTATGGGTGGATGGATCATGTTTTGTATGCAGTGCACGCCAGACTCACTGGCATCAAGATTATTACATCACATAACATTCGAGTCCCAAACCCCACCACAGAAACTCATGTTCATCGTCAGTTTTTTTTACTACTCCAAATCCTCACTTTTGAATAGGGTTTGGCCGTAAAATTTCATGATTGAGTTGGACCCTGCTCACCATGGCATGATATACTGCTCGATTCGAATGTTTCATTCTGTTAATTAATACCTGTTTCCTCAGCGAGAATCAGCTTTGGAGATGAGCGTGATTAAAGTTGAAAAAATAAGGCATATTTTTCAGTTTGATTATGACGCAAAATGTTGTATTTCAGCCCGCCCACTTTTCATTCATTCAAAATCTATTAAATGGTCCCATTAACGAGAAGGTGCAATATTGTTATTACTCCTGGATATACATAGTAATATGCACATGTCATGACATGATATGCTATGGCCATTAATGAGCTCATGAGTGGCTGAAGGAAGTGATTAAAACGATGAACAAGGCTGGGCAAAATACTTTTTTTAATTACAAAACGGATACAAAATATACTTTTTGGAAAATTTTCTACATACAAGATACAAATACAATTGATGCAAAATGGTCGAAAATACTAAGTACATACAAGCTACTCTTTACATTACAAGTAGAATACGTTTTAAAATTGAAAATGAAAATGAAAAATACAAATGCATTTGGGAAAATTTTCAAAATGCCATTCCAATTAACATGTTTTGCCCAGCTTTGGCTATAAACTGCATTAGTTGCAAACATGTAATTATGTCCTGAGAAAATTGCAATTTTACTTTTGTGCAGCAGTTGTGTATTTACTTCCCACCGTCACTTTTTTAATCTTTTAATTTGCAGTTTTTTTCAATCATATTATTATAATTTATTAGCTTCATAAATGTTTGTAGGTGTATGGGATATGCGATATGCGCACATTTCATTTGTCGGTTTGATTTTAGATTTAAAAAATCATTTGTTTTGCCAAATTGTAAAATTCATTATTGAACTTTCCATTTTAGGGGAAAATGAATATCGTCAGGTAATAATAATAACACAATTTTGTGTTATTCCCAATCTTTACATAAATGGTAGTGGTGTATGGGCAAACTGAAGAACTGGCAAAATCTCATTTTAATTTGGTCTTTTTTGGGATGTAAAGAAGTTTGGTAAACATTATACCACTTCCAGTTTTACAAAATTAGTATGGAAGTAAACCAGTGTGGCCAAATAGCTGTTTCTATTAAAATTCTTCCACGAAAACAATCTTCATCTCATCTCACATTTAAGAAACCCCCTCCAGTGGGTGCTACCAAGGGAACATGAAAATAGTATGACGCATGGAATGGTCATGATTACTTAAAATTTAAAACTAATGCTTATATTTACTCCAGCTTTCGAAACCTATGTATGGTTTCTTCATTAGTTGAATGTCAAAAAAGAAAAGATTGTTTTTGATCTTTACATTAAAATATAATCTACCAATGAAATATTTAGATATATTTCCTGTTTTATTAAGTAACAACGTTACCATGAAATCTCATGAAGCCATTCATCCCTTTTGGGTAGTATTTCAAACTATTTAACGATGTTAGTGAGTATGCATATAAGTATGTAATCATTGTCTCCGTATGCCCCACCGCACTCCGGCTTTGGCATCCTGCGATATTTTAAATTGTATGGATCTTTCAATTTGCTTTGGCCCCCATTCGGCGAAAACTATCATCCAATTTTGTCTAGCCCCTTATCATTTAGTGTTCGCGTGTAACAAAGGTAACCCTCATTTCTTACGGTAAGGTAATTGTAATCATCTCGATAGTTAGTTAGCGTTGATTAGAGAAAAATGTTAATTATCGGTATCTATTGTTTATTATAAGCTGTTTAGTTTCCTTTTGGTCAGTCAAAGAAGATTGTGATTAAAATCTCGCGTTGAAGGGTGTGTAGTTTAACGGGCGCCCTCAGGGACATTATCTTTGAATTTATCATCATCTTCCGTGATGTTATTCATGTTAAAGCGGTACCTTTCCAGACTCTTCTGCGCAGCTATCCAGTCCTTTTGCTTTTAATCGTCTGCTTTGTAGTTTGTTTTACTTGTCAGCTCATTGACCCTATCTTTTCAATTTTCTGTTTGCTGAGACGATCATAAATTTGTAATTGTAGTTGTCATCTTGTTCTCCTTTCCAATTTATTTCTTGCTCTGTCATCCAGGTTGTACACCGGGGTTGGTTATCATAGTATTAGTATCGTAGTATTGGTCACAACCCCACCAGCTGTTGATGGGGTTGTTCAACATATTTTCATTGAAGAAGTGAAGACGTTTCTAGATCTTTTGGGAATCAGAGTTGAGTTGATAGGTCATAGGTTAAAAAATAGGTCCATCTCAACCGTAATCATTTGTTGACACATTAGTGCCGTTGATGAAGTTGTAATTTTGATAATTGTCTAATTATTTTTTTGCAGTCCGATTCTTCCTAAGGTCTACAGTCTGCAGAAACAAACAGCTCTACCATATACAGAGGACAAGGCGGCATTTTTGAGACGACCCTTGCTTTAGAAAATCTTGTTCCACACTCAACGCTTAACGATGCCACGAGTCGCCTGTTACGAATATATAAGTAAACGGTAAGATGTTTAGCTTTATAGTAAATAAATTTATTGAACCCATAAGGAGGGCAAAAATGTCTAAAAAATTAGCAATGATCATATACATATTATGCATTTCATGAAGAAAGTGTAGAAACTTGTAGACGACAAACTACGACTTTTAATGCAGCAGCTAGCAGTGAATTTAATGATGGGAAACTGATAAACTGATACTGGCTAAGTGATAAGAAAACTGGGAAATTGAAATCCTGAGCTTTCAATTAAACGTCCGTCCAATGGCACAAATTGTCCATTTACATATATGCTAAATTTTGTTTATCTCCGCCTTTTAGTCTGTTTTGTGGCCCTTCATGATTTCGTGTCAGTCTACTCGCTAAAGTCGACTATTTAGAATAAGGTGATTATGAGCCTTTTTCTTTAAAAAAAAAAACTCGTTTCCTTTTTGCACAAAAACAATTTTGCATATGAAATATCGTGGTATATTTTTGCAACCTAGACATTGACATTTCACTAACGATGTTATGCATTTTAATAGTTAGATTTGCTGCTTTTAGGAAGCATATCATGGAATGAATACATAAAAAGTACGTATTATATCCTAGGTTCAAATCATCCATTTCATTGCAGTTTTGCAAAAATAATCGTTTTTTATGAATTTCAAAACAATAAATCACAAAGTATTCTAAATCCAGAAATTTTAGAATTATATAAAGACAGGACATGATTACATAGCGGCAGCGGCACAGACAAATTAACAAGGTATTCCTGACCATGAAACAATGAGAATTTCATGACATTTTGCACACTAGTAGATTTTTGCATGGAATAGATGATTTATGATTATCAATGCTAGATCTGTGTGGGGCAGCGGTTGCATACATTATTCTCATTAGAACGTTATTCGTGTTTTGCTTGCAAAAGTTTCATAAAATTCTCAGTGTTGTATATGGTCGTGGGCTCCCTTGTAAGCCAACGACTCTTAAAGTTGCAAAATGTCAGCTATCCTGAGTCTCCATCAATCATTACAAATCCCCTTTGTGAGAAAAAAACTGGAATTTTAAACTCAGGATTAAAGAACAGGATTAATTCACTTTTTGTTCTTGAAAAATACCGCAATTTATCTTGTTCATTGTTTCTTTTTGATAAAGTACACGGATAAAGTTTCAATAAAGTAATTTTCCAGGATGCACCCCAGCACCCCCACTTTGATGTTCACATCAAATCACAGCATGGGGCACCGGTTTCGTGGTCAGGTGCATATGATGCAATACATTTATTGCAGATTTTACGAAAAATATAACTTTTGAGCATCTACTTCATCATCTCATTGTACTTGAAGACTGAAATGAATAATTGAAAAGTGAATGACATGAATGCCAAGTCCGTGTCACTGGCAAGTATAAATGCTAATTTCCATCAATAAATGAATATTTCAAAGTCGGAACAGAATCGTTAAAATGATGTATAGACATGTTCAATTAGCGATTTTGCAATTTTACCAGAATTGCAAAATCCTTTTGACAAACTTCATGTCAACAGGAGGATAAGGATTAGCTGCCAGCAGTCAGATATTAAAAATAAACCAGTTTTTACGAAAATGAAATTTGCAAGTTTTTTGCAAGACTGTGTGCAAAATTGAAGGAACACGAACGAAGAAAATAGTAAAAGTCAAAATAAAGCTACTTGTCTTTAACGACTTAAATGAAACAAAATACAGCATGCTTATCTTATCTCAATTGTCAATTGTTAAAACAAGTTGCAATCTGCAAATAAATGTGTGTAGGCATTAGGCATTTTCTTAAAAACTACAATTTGTTATTCTTGCCAACACAGTGCATACATTTTGCAGAATTATGCATAGGGATTATGCATGCAATTAATAGATTGCACCTGTGCAACAAACACGAGGGTGGTAGAACATGACCATTGTCATATTTCGTTTGACATATTGCAAGTTGCAACGTCGTTAGCCTATCCTTCCTCTAAAATTTAATAATAAATCGAGTGAATTGGCTTGAAATTGACTATAATTTTTAGAAAATGTTAAGAGCATCTATTTTATATTGAAGCCGTTGTTTGAAAAGCTGACAGCTTTACGCTGGAAAATAGATCGTGCCGATCTACATACCTTTCATTTTCATTCTCCTTTTTTCATCTTTCCACTTTCTTTGTTTCCAAAAGTTAGCATTCACAATGACTTGCAACTTGCAAGCTGTAGACAGTAAAATTTATATGCATGACGTGTGTTGAATGTGCTTTCAATAGCAACCGTAGTATTCCTTGAATTGAGTCCTTAATTGAGGTTCAATAACTTATTTAAAACTTTCTAAAATAACTTTAATTGATTATGGCGATTGATTGATGACATTTTTATCACAAAATGTACCTTGCAGAGTGAAGTTCTAAGGTTCCTAGGTAGACCTATCTGGGGCAACGCAAGAATGTTCCATCGTAAAGGTGGCATTAGTAGAACTGGATCCAAATACTTTTTATAGGAAAATTGGTATACCTAGCTCCAGCTCCAGCTCCGTCTATGACTCAGACTTCTTGACATGCAGGTATAATCATAGTCCAATGCATTGCCCCTACCATTCTCCAGAAGAAGTTACGAGAACAAAAGATTCAAACTTTTTTACACTGGCTTCCTTTCACATCCAAAGTTTCCCATGGTCTTTCTATATCCAATGTCGGCATAAACTGGTGCGAGTTGCTGTATAGTATAGATCCAGATTAGATGAGATTTATTTCAATTTAAAAAAACAACGAATTCCAACGTGAAATTAATTTGTCAACGTTTACTTGACGTGTTGCCAAGTGAATTGCGAATTAATTGGGCTACGTAGATCATACAGTATTAAATTTTGAAAGTGTTCAGTTAAGAATTATATTCAAGTAAATATTTACTATTATTTAGTAGAGTCAGAGCTACACAACTTTTCCGTTGAGCAATTTCCATTGCGAAAGAAGTTTTCATCTTACATTGTGAATTGCTAAATTTATTGATTTAAATAAGATTCTTGAAATATGCATGTGCAAATTTTTTAATATAATTAGAATTGTATGACAAGATTGTAGCTCGAGCCAAAAGTTTTTTGTAAACCTGGTTAATTTTTAATTGATTTTATTTTTGCAGGGAAAAATTTATAAAAATGGATGAAGGGATGGTTACCGAAGAGCAGCAGGCAACCCCAGTCTCAGCCGTGCTGGAGCCTTTAATTAACGAGAATTGCAAGGACATCTCGAAGGACAATAATGGAATGCTGTACAAAGAGATTTTGAAGAAAGGGGGCGAGCATATTCCTTCAGATGGATGTGAGGTGACCGTCCACTATATCGGAACACTTCCTGATGGCACCGAGTTTGACAGGAGTGACACGAGGGGAAGCCCGTTCTCTTTTGTTGTTGGCGAAGGTATGCGAACGCCTTTCATTATTGGTCATACGTGTTTTAATGATGATTTTGCAGATATGTATGTTATTCAGATATTTAGTAATATTTTGTAATACTTGTATTTAGGGCAAGTCATCAAAGGTTGGGATCAGGGGATTCCGACAATGACAAAGGGAGAACGTGCCAAGCTCTACATTCATCCTGATTACGGGTATGGTGCAAATGGTTCAGGAAAAATCCCTCCAGACTCCCCTCTAATATTCGAGGTAACACCTAGGGAGGAAATTGTGGTCTCCTCATATTTTCATTTTCACTAAAATAGTTTTAGTAAAACTGCAATATAATTCCATCCACATATTCTGATAATTGACATTTGATGTTTTCTTGTTTAGGTTGAACTAATAGACTTCAAACCGGAAGACCTTACCAGTTCAAAGTCAGGAACATTATTACGGCAGAAAATCAATCCAGGAAAGTCAAAATACCTTAATCCAAACGACGGTTCAACTGTCACCGGTAATAGACTTAATGTTGTATATATATTTTGGCGCTTTTATCTTGCTAATCTAGAAGTATTGTTATTCTACCGATGCCATCTTTTCTAATTAACAGTTACCGTCGAAGGCGAGTACGAAGGCACCAAGTTTGATGAGCGCACGGTAACCTTTGTTCTGGGAGAAGGGTGTGAAGTTAACATTCCTTATGGTGTCGAGAAGGCCCTTTTCAAGTTCGGCGATGGAGAAAAATCCCTCCTAACTTTAGGTCCTAAATATGCTTTCGGTTCTGCGGGGTCCAAGGAGTTTAACATTCCACCTGATGCTACAGTTCGTTATACTGTTCTGCTGGAGAGTTTCGAAAGGGTAAATAGATAGTTTCTTAGAACAAATATCCCAAGCTGGTAGTAGTATAATCCAACTTAACGGTTGTCGTATATTTTTGAATGCAATAGACCAAAGAGGCTTGGCAAATGGATCCACCTGAGAAACTGGAAGCCGCGCAAAAGGCAAAGGATAAAGGAACAGCATATTTTCAGCAAGAAAAATACTTTTTGGCCGCTCGTCAGTACAAAAATATCGTGAATTACCTAAAAACTGAAGCTAGTAAGTGAATTGAGCATACATATAGCTGCTATTTATTTTTATACGTATCAGGATTAAGGATGAATAGAATTATTATTTATGCAAAATTATTAACTGGAATGCTGTGGTTATTTTTCAAATTTCCTTTCAGTGCTCGAAGGAGAACAGGAAGCGCTACGAAGATCTCTGTTACTTGCGTCCTTCCTTAACCAAGCTCTTTGTCATTTAAAATTGAACGAACCTGTTGTTGCTAAACGTTACGCAGATGAGGCTATCGAACATGATCCAAATAATGCCAAAGCATTCTACCGCCGTGGATTAGCCAACGTCGGCATCAAGGAAGCTGATGATGCAAGAAGTGACTTCCTCAAAGTGCTCGAATTGGAACCAGATAATAAAGCTGCAAAACAGCAACTCTCCGTTTGTGACAAACTGATCAAACAACACAAGGAGCGAGAGAAACAAGTCTACTCCCGAATGTTTGAAAAGTTTGCGAAACTGGACACTGCGGTAACTAATAACGGTTGACATACTTTGAGTTTATGCAATACTTGCTATAGACAATACCGTTTAGATTTACTTGTCAACAAAATGATGAATATTTTTTTTAAATTATGCAGAAGGAGCAAGCAGAGTTGCGAAAACAACCTAATGGATTGGACAATTTAGATGAGTGGGATAAAGGATCCAATAAAATGGAAGAAGAGGATATAGAAGATGCAGTCACAATGTTGTCTGGACCATGAAGTTCAAATTAGTTTCCTCTTGCAAAAATTGCATGTAACAGAAGACTTTCAATATTTTATACCTTCAAATATTCGAGTAATTCCTGCTGAATCCTAGAGTATTCAGTAATTACCGTAAATTTCCACGTAAATGTTCTGTCAGTAAAGCTAGTATGTGTATCTAGATACATAAATTATTGTGAACTTCCAGGGAGTCTTTTATAAGTATGTATGCAATTCAAACGAGGTAAATACATACTGGGGGGGGGGGGGTCAAATTGTTGGTTATTATGAGCTTACCATCCCGGTAATGAAAACAAATTTTTGTGAAACAATATAAGTTGATACGGCTCTACATGTTTTAATTCGAGAATCGAAAATAAAAAATATAACAACAATTGTGTCTAACCAAGGATTTAAACCTAACTATAACACTCACTTTTAAGGTATCTATTACATCAATTCATTAATTTAATACCGTACGAATTATTATGCTTTCAGTAAATTCACGTCCCATATCATTATGTGCACAGTCCTTCATTTGACACGCTAACGGGCTATTTTAGTGTCGTGTGGCACGATGTATTTCAGATCGTTCCGAGGGCTCCCGTTCACGTTCTCTCTCCCGACTTCTATCACCTTCGGAGCGGGTCCTTTCCCTGTCTCGTTCCCTATTGTCCCTTTCCCGGTACCTATCCCTCTCGTCGTAATATCGGCTACTACTGCTGTAACAAAAAAATCAAAGTTAATCATATATTTTAATTAGGGGGAAAATATTGCATATAGACTTGGGTATTTTATTAAATAATCTCACCTTTCTCGCCCCTCTCTGTATTCTCTTTCCCTGGGACTTCTCGACCTTTCCCGAGGGTAGTAGTCGTATCGCTCTCTACTACGATCCCTGTAGTCCCGTTCCCTACTTCGAGAGCGGTCTCTTCTGCTTCGTCTATGTCTATCTCGTTCTCTCGATCTTGACCTCTCTGTAGATTACAAATGAACGGATTTCTTTTCAGTCGCAATTTCAGGATGGTAGTTGGAATATTTGATTTGATAATGGATATTTAAAAGTTTTGAGTTTGTACCAGGTTCCAACATACCTCTGCGTCCATAACTCTTCGTTTCAATCCCGTGAAGGGTGTCTTGTAATGAGCTGACGAGGATTTTACAGCGATCATCGTTTGCTACTTTCGACTGTTTTATTAAGGATATTGCTGTGACGAGGGTTTCTATTGCGCTTGCAAATTCGCCTGTAGAAATAATTGAGTTATCATTGTCATTGGTTAGAAACACAAAAAGTCTCCAAAATACTTACTATTGGTCAGGTCATCACCATTGGTTTAAAATCAGATTAAAATTCTTACCAGTTGCAGCATCAGCAACTGCCCTAGATATAGCTGAACTTGATACCGTCCTATTACGGCCCATAATTTCTTCAAACTCGGCTTCACTAATTGCTGGCGCTTCTCGATGTTCAATTGGTGGAGGATAATTATTAGCTGGTTGAGGCTGTATAAAAAACGCCAACTTCAATAACTTCTTTACATTAAAATGTTACAACAATAATTGGCAAATAGTATCATACCCTGGCGTTTTGAGATCCAGGACCAACGTATCCTGGGGGAGGTGGTCCACCTTGTGGTGGCCCTGGGGGTCCAGGCGGGTTGAAAAATGCAGGATTCATATGGGGTGCTGGAGCTCCTGGAGGCGGTCCACCACTCATCATCTGAGGTGCGGGTGGACCTCCACGTAACGGAGGTCCTTGCATTGGGCCAGGTCCTGGTGGAGGTAACGGGCCCTGCTGTCCGTGGGGAGGAGGATAGTTATTCATAGGAGGTCGATTCCATTCACGAGGTGGTGGACCGCGGGCATCCATCATCGGAGGATGCATTGGCCCTCTAGGAGGCATTTGTTGAGGAGGTTGCTGCATCTAATAAAAAGAAAATTTATGAGTGCAAAGATGGTTGATGATGCTGAAGATATAAAGTGTACATAATTAAATATGACCACTTTATGAGAAAATCAATGGTTAATTATGTAAGTTAGTATTTAAAGTATTTTGTTCACTCACATTATGATGCCTTACCATATTCATTCCTGGTGGGGGACCTCTTTGCGGGGGACCGGGAGGAGGCAAAGATTGCGGACCCATAGGGGGACGCTGTTGCGGGTTATAATTCCCTGGTGGCCCTTGTTGAGGACCCATATTTCTATGTGGTGGTCCGCCCATCGGAGGACCTCTAGGTCCCCCTCTCATAGGACCCATCATCATTCTGGGACCGAATCCCATTCCCATGCCTCCCATCTGTGGACCCATTGGACCTCTTGGGCCCATCATATTCATATTCATATTCATATTTCCTTGGTTACCTTGGTTCCCTTGGGAAGGTCTTGTCTTTGACTGTGCCTCAAACTATACATAGGAAAACATGGATAATCAACAATATGGAAGCCAGTAAGCCACTTGCAGCTTTTCATAAGTAAACTATTCAAAATTGATCGAGTAATTACTTGATTGAGAGCCTGTTTTGTAGGCGGAGTGACAACCGGCAATTGGCCATGGATCTCCTTTTTCGGTATCTTATCATGAATTAACCTAAGCGACCCCTCCGACCCCACAGTCAATACACAATACCCTTTAGACTGCCCATTGGCTCTATTCTCGTAGAACTTCACCTCCACAAAGTCATTCACCCCGATATCCTGTAAATTATCCTGAATGTCTTTGTCCGACGTCCACCACGTCAGATTTCCAATATAAACCTGATGCTTTCTCAAAGGCTGAATCCCCTCCTTGTGGTCATTAGACGAGTTACTCTTGGATGAGACATTATTTGGCGTTGAGGTAGATGCCGAAGGACTCGCTTCCGCCCCAGCCTCCCCACTTTCAGAGTCCCTTCTCCCTGAGGAATTCGTTATGACGTCATCATACAGGTCAACTCCCTCACCCCCAAACTCATCCTGTGAGTTGAAGTCTTGCTCGATGTCGTCCGCGTACAAGTCTATGTCAACCCCCTCCGCCGTCATTCTATCCCCTATATTATTGCTATTCCGGTGGACTATTACGCTTTCTCAAACTAAACTATGGAAACATTCGTTAACTAAACGCGCATTAACTTAACTAAATGAAAACTTGCCCGCTTTGACAGAGTGCCTTTGGCTAGGTCTGCAAATGCTCTTAGTAAGCTATAATAATGCGGCTTAGGGGGAAAACTATGCACCAAGCAGGGCAGTATTGGGACAAAATATAAAAGCCGAAAGTACCTTTTCCATCAACCCATTCAACATAATATCCAGCCAATTCTGTACGTGTACATTTAACATCACGGGCAACTGAAGCCGTTCACCAAACTCGGCATCATTCGACAGATACGGTTCTCATCGTAGTAGGATACGCCAGCCTAATTAAGTATTTGAGGGGAAATATATATGAACGAGCTCACTGTATCAATGTGCATTGTGAGCAACGACCTGGGTGGTCTTCGTCAACGAAACATAAACAAGATATTTACTCTCATCTCAGTCATCTCTCCCAATATAAAAAGATCCCGTCTCACTTAGCCCCTCCAAGCGTGGAAGTAAGGCATGAGACATATTAAAAGGGATGTAAACGGTAAGCTTCCGGATTTAACCCAAACGAGTTTGCAAGAGTAAACTTTAAAGCTTTGTTTTAGGTACTTTCAGAATTCAACTGTGCTCAAGAACATGTACATTTCATAAAGATATGGGATGACTGTATGACTATGCCTAGTATGTATGTAGATTAGATAACAATTATATTCCATCTATGGACGATGGAGAGGAATGAATACAGTTGTTATGCTACTGTTGACTGTATGCAATTCATTCATTATATGTTTGGTTTAGTATCGGACGCGGAGGAGCCAAGAAAAAGGTTGAAACTTAAGAAACTCTTAAGAAATGCAAAGAAAATCAGACAGGATGTGCATCTTTGCTATATGATAATGCGATGCTGATAAGATAAAACATAGGTACATGATAAGCTTGTCGGAACTGGATCCTAATAAAACAAATTCTCAATCAATTTGTTCCCATCTCTAGCTAATTTCCATATTATCATCGTTCTTCCTTTTTTTGGTATTAAACATTTAAATACCGCAGCCAAATGATCAGAGTGCATCAGGATTCGATGGAATTGAACAAATGCTTATTTTTTTGTTTGACGATTGTTCATCAAAGAGCATGAGCATTAACAATTATACATTCCAAGACAAAGGAATCAACTCTCTTCCAGCTAGAATTTCTGTCATTGCATGTTGAAAAGCTTTCATTTCATAGAAAATCGTGCACATAAGTTACAAAGTTAAAATGTTGCAAATGACGAATGAAAGATTTCACTTTTTATGAAAATGCTTAACGTTTTGCAATTGCGTCTTCATTGATGAAAAATTGGAAGTAGCACATGCTTCCTGGTTACCTGGAAATTGTGTTAAATAAAACATGATTGATTTTCACTCACGTACGTACGAAATGATTGTACTGCATAAACAGAATTTATTTTTAACAATGCTCATGTCAGTAAAGAGTTTACATTAGTTTCATACAAAAAAACAAGCTCGTGTATAAGTTGGTGTAGCATTTCTCTTCGATCTTATTCGCCTGCCTGTGCTTTACTCACAGCTTTCTCTGTCAAATAGCGCTCTCTGCCGCCAAACTGAATGATGTTGTTTTTGGATGTGTTGCTGATCAGAGATCAGAGGAGCCTTTACATATAAGAAAAAGCCAAGACAATAAATTCGTATCCCTGCTTTGATGAGTAAATCTGACAGTGCTGCAAGCTAACCCCACAAAAATAACTTTCAGTAATACACAAACTTTGCAAAGTCACTGCGATTATTTCTGTTAACCTTGTTTATTTTTTGGCTGCCCGATGTTTCGTCTTTGTTAAGTGGCTTGGAGTAGTTTGTGACTGTCTTAAAAAACGTACATATTCATTTGATTGTAATATGTGCGCATCTATGGACCCTATGATAAAAGTTGGGAAGAACAATTAGTGGAGAAAAGTGATTGGTGTGGTAAGTCGTAAGTGATTAGTGAGTGATTGGGGACTAGTTTGATTAGACCTGGCCGCAATGGCCTCGGCGAATACAGTTTCCAGTAATAGTGGGACTTCCAATGAAGGGCAAGTTGTTGTTCAGGCTCCCCAGGTACAGAGAAATATTGAAATAGAAAAACATTTATTGGGATTTATCATTGCATGAAGTGAAGTAATAATGATTGTATCTTTGTTCGATTTCCACAGCTGGTCACGGCACTAAGTGCTGGTGGAACACAACCAATTATGGTACAAACAATAGGCCAACCACAGTTACAAAACGCTATACCACAGGCCATTCAAGTCCTCCCCATTGGAAATCTCGGGAATATTCAGGTAATATAATAATGCAAGTTTAGATGAAAATGCGAAGGGTTAGATTAGAATTAATTAAGGATGTTTGGAATTGACTGGATAAGAAGATTGATTGGGTTTGTTTGTTGGATACTGCGTGGAATCATTTCTAAATAACTGTGTTTATTTGACACAGGGAACCCAGTTGTTACAAACTGCGGACGGACAAACATACATATACCAACCTATGCAAGTTGACCAGACGGCACAAGGGTCACAGAATATAATAGGACTGAATGGATCGATAATACCATTAGCGTCTGCCGCAAGTGCTGCAAATTCAGGCGTCTCTGGAGCCACAGTTAACGCAACGGCTAATGGGACAACGATCACAGTACCACAAAACTTTAGCCTTGCAACGGCGCCCACGAATTTCGTAAGGATTTACTACTTTAATTATTAACTACGCATTATTTTAATTTACGTTGTAAATATTTTTAGCAAAGTGAAAATACATAATTGACTCCCATTTATCATTTATGCAGGTTATCCAGAGTGGGTCACAAACCTTAACAAGAATGCCAATCTCAACCCCCGAACTTTTAGAAGAAGAACCTTTATATGTTAACGCCAAACAGTATCACCGTATTCTAAAGAGAAGACAAGCGAGAGCAAGGCTGGAGGCGGAGGGGAGAATTCCAAAAGAACGACCTGTAAGTTCAAAGATTCTATTCGCCAGATATAATTTGCTACTTGAAATGATTTGAATGTTTGTAAGCTAAGTAATGAATGACGTTTTTCCCCCGGGGATTTCAGAAATACCTACACGAATCTAGACATAAGCACGCAATGAATAGGATACGAGGGGAAGGAGGGCGCTTTCATTCAGGGTAAATGTTACTTTTCGTGTGATTTCCGTTCAATTGTACATTTTTCAAATCGAGATGCAATGCTAATTATGGGATTTAAATTTGCTCCTCCAGTTCAAATAAACATGACGGGCCGGATGGTGAGAATGGCGGTGACTCACATGACTATCATCATCACCACCAACAAAATGAAGGTCCACAGTTAGTGCAACCTAAACAAGAAATCGCAATAGCCCCTATGGTAAGTATTTAGTCTTTATTTAATTCTGTCAAATATTAAATCTGGTGTTTACAAGTAGATGCATAGTCATCATTTTTAACTAAATGTAACTCTTTTTTTTAATATATTTTTTACAGACATTACAACATCAACACATAACGCCGTAAATATGAAGGATCTTGATTTCCATTGTTACTTTTAGTTTTAATAAATATATTTATGTAATATTGCACAAGATTACGTTACATAGAGAAGATATAGTGGTCATACAGTTTAACATTTGTATTATGCATATAATAATTATATAGAAAGTTCTATACATTAATGAAATACGTAAATAGATTAGCGGAAGCAGTTGGGATTTCTTTGTCGGTGATGAGAAAACCTTTCGTGTTTTTGTTGACTAACCGCTGGCTGCTGTGGTTATCCCTAAATGCGAAGGGTTGTTGGATGATGTTGCGAGCTGTGTCTTATCGAAAGGGACAATTTGTGTTGTTGACACCTGCCATATTATCAAATGAGCTGTGTCGATGGATGCACTCATTGTTCCTGGAGTTTTAAACCCACAATCTCCGCCATCCTCACCGTCCCCTTCAGAGAAAATAAAATAAATGGTTTAACATATGACATATCTAAATCAATTTGTAACTCAAAGGTTGTCAATTTATTTACATATAAAACGCATTATTTTTTTTACCATCATGCATTCGCGAAATACAGTGGTGTAAGTTAAATCGGCTTGTTACCATACAGGTATAATTACTGTGGATTTCATGATATACCAAACCATGCAAAATAAATAATTTCAAGCAAAAATTCTCTTCCCCAGTTTGTTCCGAGCTTTGGAGGAAAGTCTTAATGTAATCACATACCAAAAGTTCCCCATAAATACGGTTTCCAAATTCCCAATTATTACTTTTATCAAAACCTATTTTGATTAGCCAAAGCCAAAAGGGGAGGGAGGGTGAGTTTCTGGCAACAATTAGCAAAAATAATTGTCAAAAGTAGGGTGACTAAATTACAATAAAAAAAAGATTAAGGGAAGAAAATAAATCCGTGGTGCACCCATCCATATTACACTCTCCCACACACACAACAATGAGCCAACTTACTTTTCATTCCGTCTCTGCCCTTTATAACCCACTTCCAACTCCGTTCATTGCCATGATGCCATGTCCATCTTTCCAATCCAAAGCACCACAAAATCGCCATTGATTAATTAATGACTGAGGTATAATACGACATCCTTTATTATAACTGTTATTATAAACATTAGACTTCCTCGTTCAGTTTTCTTCAAACGCCCGACTGAAGGCTCTTCCCAGTGAAAACTAAAAACTGTCACCAAATCCATTTTCCGTTAATTGTACAAGAGCTAATTGGGCTTTTTAGTGGAACAATTACAGCTGCAAACAATTTTTTTTAGTACTGGCTGGTTCTTTAAGGTTCTTGGAGGGGGTAGTAATTATTAATTTGAGCACTAAACCTCCGTGGCACACATTTATCTTTGTAAAAAAAATCATTCTTATCGTAATTAAAGGACTAGTATTTATTGCATTGACTAACTGCTTGGTTGCACAGTAGATTATTTAGTTCCACTGTCCCGAGGGTGATTAGTATCAGTTAGAGCCCGATACTTCGAGTACGTTGGGGCTGGGACTGTCTTTTTCGTCAATTAGTGCAGATTGGACTGCAGGGGAGGTGGTGCAGAAAGTTTGAGCTGCTTCGGACTCGGGCTGATGGACGGAAGTTGAGTTTGACTCGGCTGCGTTATCCTCAATGGTCATTGTCGTATTATGATTTTGCTCGATTTCATTTGTTTCTGGCTCTGTGGCGTTGATCATGTTACTTGCTTCGGTATCGTTAACGAGCTTTGTAATCTCGTTATTGTTATTACTTTGAAAGTTGGTGAGACTCGTGTCATCGTTGATGGCATCGTTCATTGGAGTTGTAATATTTTCATCAGCTTCCGATGGCGATGGGTCGGGGATCGGGATAGTCTCATCCGCGTCGACGACGCTTCTTTCGACTTCGGGCGTATTGCAGCCGCTATCATTGGGGGAGGATGGCTCAGTATTGGTAACCGTTGGAGTGCTATTCTCGTTAACATTCATCTTGAGGGGGCAGGACTCCTGGTCCGAATCACAGCAGTAGGGTAACTTCCAAACAATTAGGTGACTAGCTGTGTCCCCATCTGCTTCATCAACTGATTCCCAAGAACCCATTGTATCAATTGTATGTAGCACACACACCCGCACGGAGACAACAATAAACCAAGAAACAAAAAAGAAAGTAATTTTATAGTAACAAGCATGCAGGACCGGAAATAGGGAGAGTTTTGAGAAGCAACGAAGCACATTTAAATATATACTTTTATCTAATTTTATGCATATGCGTGATTTTACTAGTTTATGAGAACATACTTAATCAACTTTTTATTTTAAAAAATCCAATCTTGTCAAATATATGTATTTCAATTATTAAAGTCCTACTTAGTTGTTTCATTTGTGAAAATTCATTTTATGAACTATGAACTATCCATAGCTATAATATTTAAGGGGCTTTCTACAAGTTTTGATCTTGGAAGTTAAACTGATTCTATTAATTTAGTTTTAAATGGCATAGTTATTGCGAATGACATAATGATGCCTCACAGATTCCAAAAATTTTATTTATTTTCCTTCACTCCCTACACTTTAAAAGAATATTAATTTTGCCGTTAGTGCATAAATGAAGAACCAACGACGAGATTCAATGTTAGGTTTTTTACGTGAAATTTGAATTTCGTAGGGAAAATTAATTGCTTATTTTCGCTCAGTAGCATGATGGCTTGGATTAAAGAAAGCAATTAACCGCAATGCTGAAAGTTTTCAAGCTTGGAAATGATCCATAAATATATATGAATGAGTCCCGAAACCCCCAGCCAAGGCATTTAAATAATGTTGTTAATACAATTCATAGTTTGTAGAATAAGTTAGTTGGCCCTGAAATGAAGACTATTAAATGGAATTCAGCCGTAACTACTATAATGTAATTGGTTTATTTTTTTTAAATAGCTAAATAGATATTGTTACACGATGAAACTGAATTGAGGTGATTGTGATATGAGTGATATGACACGCGTCATAAAGAATCGCCTAAAAAGTGGCAACTATGCGCACTGCTCTATTACATGAATGAACAGCATGCCTCTAATTATTTACTACTCGCCAGAAATTCAATTTTAGGGTATGAGACTGGACAGATAGTTTTGTGACATTCTTACCGACACGGAAGTCAATGTATCCTTCACCACCAGAAATGACTAGCATGGAATTATTTTTTGAAAGAGAAGCAGCTGAGGAGCTTCCATTTCGACTATGTGACTCGTCACTGGTCATAGCTATTGGACCTGGAATGAATATTTAGAAGGGATCCTCGTTAGCTGAGAAATTTCAATGAATTTTAAAATATGAACAAACTGTGGCTGCACATTAGCTTACCATGTGTGTCACTGAATGGGGCACCGGGCACGGCAACAAAGAATTTGACAGCGTCTCGATGACCATGGAATGAGAGCTGAGCTTGAGACATGGAACAATACGGAATCTCTCGGCCACTCTTTTCTTCTCCTGCCAATCGAACAATTGCACCGGGATATACTGACTTGGAAGTATTGTTCACGTCCATTCGACCTGCAAAGTTGTTTTTATTAAAAGAAATTTAATTGCACGGGCACCGGAGGCATGGGGGATTATAGAAGATAAATCATTGAGGGAAGGGTCCAAACCTATACTTCCGTGCCCAGGTAGAATGCTCACAGATTCCGAAAGTGGGACCGAAATAATCACCCCATTTCCAGTACCTATCCAAAGTCTATGACTAGCGATTAACAAGGCCGTTATTCTCGCGTAAGAGAAACCAAGCTTCCCAGTACCTGCGATAAAATACAAATTGTTAAACATCCTGTCATCAATAATATCAATATAAACATTCTCCCATAGAAAGTCTTTATAAATTAAATTATTACGCACCCAACATTTTAGATACATATGGTTCAATATCTACGTCTTGAAGATGCTCAAATGTCGTTGCATGGTAAAGCCTCAATGTAGAATCAAGACGTATTGACACCCAAACCCCGTCTCCATAGCAAGCCATTTGTCTTACTTGGGACTCTTTCCTAGGATGCGCCTCAAAACTGGTCTGTAAACGTTACGTAAAAATAAGCAAATATTTCCAATCATGTTATGTAAATGTGCAACAGAAATTCTTTAAAAAAATATTAAATTATTCGCGGAGTCATCATCAATCGTTGACTACCTTGACTAACAATGATGCGACGTCTACTACATGGATCTTATT
Organism: Lepidocyrtus paradoxus; assembly: GCA_034696885.1. Taxonomy (NCBI): domain Eukaryota; kingdom Metazoa; phylum Arthropoda; class Collembola; order Entomobryomorpha; family Entomobryidae; genus Lepidocyrtus; species Lepidocyrtus paradoxus. The sequence continues at coordinate 77,630 of JAQGAH010000043.1, forward strand.
TCTGAAACCGCACCAAACTTGGTTATGCACTAGAGTTAGGCAGCGAATAGAGTGGTGGGGTTGTTGACCAAAGTCAAGAAGATAATACGTTGACAGATCCCACTGCCCATTTTCATCTCTCCTAAAAACTGCTATTGTCCCATTCGCCATTGAAACAAACACTCTTCCACGAAGATGTCTAAAGATTAGAAAAAAATACTAATTAGCTTGACATCAGAACAAATTGATTCGCTTCAAACAACTCATACCTTTTAATGACCTTTTAAGGACATTAATATTAATTATAATGGTACACTTACGTGATAGAAAGAACAGAATCAGACAATCGAACTCGATGAAGACACCTTTCCCATTGAGCTACTGCTGAATGAACATACACGAATCCACTCTGAGCCCCAAGCCACATTGTGGGTTGGACACTTGACATGTAAACCTCGTCCTCTGAGACAGTTGTATCTCCTAACGTGACCGTGTCCATAGTAGCTTTCTCTAAACTTTGAGGCTCACTCATCTCCGACAATTGCGCTGAGGTTGCGTCCGCATCCCTTTCAATCTGGCTATTATCATCAGTCTCCGATGCTTCAGTCTTTAGTTCACTTGCCGTGGTGTTTTCCGTTAACCCACTATCACTAGTAGTCACGCTTTTACTACGACGTCGTTCCGTTTGTTCTATTAAAGTGGCGGCATATACGTAAGAGAGAAGGCCAGTTTTGCCTGCCGGTATACTGCCACTTTCAAGGGTGGAGCTGTCGGGTAGGCCTTCTTGAAGTTTGAGATCGCCATCTCTGACACCTGAATGAAGACAAATGTTTGTACAGTTATTTAAATTCGAAAGAAACCACCGATTTCAGCACCTGCGGCAAATGAGCTTAAGGACTGAGGTTTTCTGTTACCTGGAACTGCCGCTATGCACAAGAGATGAGATGGACAAACTTCAAAAGAGAGGATAACATCAGCGGGTCTGTTCGCATCAATAATGGTAACTCGACTAGCTGGGTGCGTTGCGGTACAGATCCAAACGTGAGGGGAGGAAGTCCAGTTAACTTCTCCAGATTTTGTGTTACAGCCACTGAGGTCAACTCCGGAGGCACAAAATATCTTTTACAAGTGAAAATAGTTCCATTGTCAGTCATACCGTTGAAGTATCCAAATGCGAAGTAGTACAAAGTCTCTGTTTCCACTACTTACTTTCATTCCAGGTGCTTGTTCCATGAAAGGCCTACAATAAATTGGCACAGGAACTGGCAAATGCCTTGTCGGCAACGGAACTGAGGCCCCTGACTTTGCCGGCGTATTTTCATTCTGTGCGCCGTCTCGACCACCACTCGTACTAGCGAATTGTGTGGATCCAGACGCTGTTGCTGCCTTTGCTGGTAGACTCCAGCCATATGCCTTAAAATAAATTAATCAGATATAATGATAAGCTTATATTCTCATATAAAAAGAATTCGAGGTTTTCTTTGTCAAATCATATTTGCCATGATAATTAAGAATTACATACCTGCATGCGTCCGTCATCTTTTCGGACGTGAGCTTTTATTTTGCTTATAGTTGCCTGCTCTCTCCGTTGCTGGGAATCCCCAAGACGCCTCAGTTGCAATTTCTCCGCTGACCTTGGAAACATAAAGATGATTTTCAGGTTGTCTTAAATAAATTTAAAATTTTCATTTTGAGTAATAATGATAGAAATGTACATTTCGGTAGGGTTCCTTGAAGGTCTGTAGGATTCGCCGGAAGTAGATGCCGTAGCTGCTGCTTGTCCACCAGCTCCACCACGAGTTGGTGACGAATGCGGACCAATTCCACCAGAGGATACCAAACGATCAGTGGTCATCGTAAGGGCCGGGGCTGCACTCTTACTGAACAAATTACTGAAACTGGGGTGGAAAGAGAAGAACAATAAACGTTAGCAATTAGCAAGTCAATTGTCACAAGCAACTGCAAAATATGAAAGGACGTACAAGTTAAAAATTCCTCTGTTGTTCTTATTCTTGTCAATGGACGGATCTTGCTTCGCCGCTCGAAGCATTTCAGTCCATCGGACAGCATCCTGAAGTTCCATAAATCGCTCTTTGTACTGATTCCTTTCCATGAGTACGCGTGCCATTTCCACACGAGTGAATCGTTTACGTTGGGCTAGTGGAACGTCTTCCTCGTCGTCAGATTTGTTACTAGTTTTCTTTTCCAGCTCTTCCTTCACCTTTTTCACATCGTCCTCCAATTCCTGGACTCTGAGTTTAAGCCTTGACTTGACTGCATTTAAGGATGCAATCTCCTCCCTTAAAATTTCTTGCTCGCTGATGAACATATAATATCAGAATTATTAAAGGAATATCACAGAATTGGAATAAATTGTCCGAAAAATTTGATAACGTACCTGGTGAGTTCATCAACTTTAGCTATCAAATCGTCTTTGACGATGTTCAATGCATTTTTGGTTGCTAGCAGCTCATTGTTCTCCATAATAAGGTTCTCAACCTCTTTCCCCATGCCTGCAACGACAAGGAGTGGATGAGTTATTGTTGCATTTTACTGGGGAAACCACTACATTCAGGCCAACATAAAAAGCTATGGTTCATCAATCACTAATCAATCCACTCTTTGTCTAATTTAACACAAACACTCCATTCTCTACTAAAACAATCCTAATCACTACTACAGTTATTTAACTCTAAGATGGAACTTGAAACTAATTTTTAGGTATTCTAAAAATTCACTTCCAAAAAAACGATTTTGAAGGGATATCAAAACTCTGCATAAAATAAAATAATACAAGCGGGTTTACTAATTTGGTACAGGGTAAAATTTAACTAAACATTTATCATATCACTAATAAATTGACTACTATAGGATTCTCTATTCATTACTTTAACATGCCTATATAACTAAAACTGGAAGGAACTCAAGTGGATGAGGAAACGCGAAGTGCATAACCAGAAGCCATTTAAGATATGTACATATTTACAGGTCTGAAATTCTGTACAAAAATCATCGTATCGTGACCGATAAGTCCTGAGAAACTTTTTCCCAAGTAGAAATATTTCATTTTCATAAAAAAAAATATGTTATGTTAAGCAAACATTTAAAGCAATTTGTTCAATTATTGTCTAACATCATCAGTTATCATTAATCCTGCTTACCAAAGAAGTTGTCGTTGACTAAAGTACAGTGTTAACACGTCATCAATTGGGTAGGGGTGGTAGCATTTAATGTGAAAGAACCGTGACCACCGTGTTAATGTCAAAATTGGTAGATCGGGCGACAAGAACGTGGTTAGAAGGCACACATTTCGATATACAAGACACATAGAGAAAAGAAGGGAGAGTAATTAATCAATTAATAATTATTATTTACGGAACAGTTTAGTTCGCTTGTTATATTTACATGTTGTTTTTGCGTAATTGCGTTCGGAGAGCATTTAGAAAAGAGCATAATTAATTCTGTACATCGTGTCGTGGCATTTGTTAGCTAAAAACCTGGCGCGCACCATTTACCATAGCTTCATTGATTAGAGTAAATAGTCGAAGGAACTGTACATAATGTTTAGCGCATGTGCATAATTGAATTCGGAGAAATTTTATGGAAATGTCAACGATTTTTTTTTAAAAATTGCTTCTGGCTTGCTGGATTTTGTCGTGTAATCAAACTCAGATATTTCCAAAGTTAGAGATCAGAGTTGGAGGGATGATGAAAAAAATTTAAAGGAAAAGATTGGGCAACATGCATGATATTTAGGCAAGAAAGCAGCATCAAGGCAGAATAGGGATAAGCTATGATTACGCTTTGTAAATGCAATCATCATGCATTGAAGAGCAAGGTCAGCTATTTATTTTAATATGTTATCGGTTAGTAATAGAGAGAGTAGATTTGTACTTAAACTGGGAACAGATAGTACAACAGGGAGAAAAAGTAGCAAACAGTTGTTCATAATCAATTAATCTCCAAGTATCAGTCAGTTAAAGCTTAAAAAGCGGAACTAAACGTCAAACATGAGAAATGAAAATGTAAAAAGTTTGTTGTTCTTCAATAATTTGCAAAATAAACAAACTGCAAGAGAAAACAAAGTAGGGAACAGTACCGTTGACAGAAGAGTGGGCGGGAGGTGAGTCACAACTATTCTCACTGCCAACATCTGCCAAAACATAATAGAAAGTGGAACACACCAAGTGAGAACAAAAAGATCTTTGTGTAAATCAATGATACAAAGATGCTATTTAGAGTATATATTGAATTGAAAACCTTACTCAAGTACCACTTACATAAATAAGAGGATCAACGTAAGAATGTGAATGAAAATTATATGAAAATCATAAATACAAAGATGAAAGTTTTTTTTTTTACAAAAACAAAAAACTACGATAGGAAATTTCGAAAAAGAACAAAAAGTTTGATGTTCTTCATTCTGACCTCTGAAAATTGTAAAGTGAAATGAAAGGAGCTTTTGTGAAAATTTGCAGCGACAAATAATTTTACCTACATCCTCATATCTCTAAAAGAAAGTTACCAAACATGCGGTAGCAGTTTACAAAACACAGCTCAACTAATACTGAAAAAAAGAATCCAGGGGAAAATGGCATAATTACTGCTGTAAAATTAGATACATCATTTTATTGTGAATTCAGAGTATGCTGCTGAATGTTTATATTGCTATCATTCTGCGTGCAATAAAGTTTAGTTGTTTTTTCCCCAAACTATAGATTCAGGTTTTCCATTTTACTCCAACTAACATTCGCTGTCGCAAGGCTGGCCTTCTAATTTAGAGGAGTGCTCATAAAATTGATTACGTTAGAGAGCGCACTCCAAAATCAATTTCATTATTGCTGCTGTGCTGATGGTTTTGAGCGCACTTGGCTGTATACATAAATTAATAGTTAGAGTAATAACCAAAGGTCCAAAACGCATACCTGATGACGCATACTCTCCAGGATGAACCCAGCCTCCTGTGATGTCTTGTGGTTCCTCCACGATTTCAGGCTCTTGGAAGCTGAATTCTTGATACAGCGTGTTGCCAGTTCTTTCCTCTCTGTTGTTCAAAATGACAGCATTCAATTAGCATTTTCCGACAAATTGGCTAATTAATTTTAACGCGTTTTGTATCCCGACTTACTTTTTTGTTCGACTTTTCCCACTTTGTGATTGCTGATGTTGGGCATTATCCTTCCCTGACTCTGAGGAAGGAGGTGTGGACTGTTCGTTACCACTTCCCCCATCCCCAATCTCTTCCATAGACATTTCCTCTTGGATATTGGAAGGACCGCGGAGATGGCTGCCAGGTGGGGAAAGAACAGAGACCGGTGCGTCTCCCGGACTTCCTAATGACTTGAGAGTTGCGTTATTTGCAAGAGATTCAAAACCGAATGACACAGGCCCTGTGGATCTTGACATTACGTTGCTCATCTTCTTTGGCATCCCGAATGTCTCTAGGCGGTCAGTGCCCATGAGTATTTTTGTCCTCTCCATGTAGTCCATGTGAGTTTTAAAGAGTTCAGTGTAACGTTCGTGCAGTTTGGCATACTCCCGTTTCATCTCCGTCTCTTTATCCTCCAATCTCGAAACTATAGATCGATAGAAAAGGAAACAGTTTTCTCAAGTTTGTCCAAATTTTAATTATTTTCATTTTGGATTCTTAAAATTTACCGTGATCTGCTGCATTTTTCGCTTTAAGCTCGAGCATTCGTAAAATTGCCTCAAGGCTTTCTATTTTCCCAGTAAGATCCTTAATTTGTTCCTCAGATTGGTCTTCAATTTCCAATAGTTTCTAATATAACAGAGACATCATCAATTAATAAGTTATCGGGGCAACGAGAGAATTGAAAAAAATATTTTTGTCTACTTTTGTCATCCATATGGATTGTCAAAACTAATTAACTTTATTGTCATCCATTACCTGCTCAGTCGTTTTCCGAAGAGCCTTCTCACGCTCGTATTGTGTGACAAGCTGCTCATTATCTTCGCGGAGAAGTTCCACTTCGACTTCATGCTCTTGGTTTTCCGTATAGCTTAGGTCAAGACACTCCAGAACGTTCACAACTAATGGCATCAAGTCCTTCACCACATCCTCATCGTATTTATTTATCATTCGTTCAAACTCTTGATAAATACTACCGGCGAGTGCCTGGACCTGTGATGGTTTTCGAAAGAAAATCATTCCGTATCTATTACAATCCCGTATAAATCTTCCTCAAGTAGCTCTACATATGGATTACTCTACGTATTCAAAAATAATCAATGGAATTTTTCCCTATCTCGCAAATTTGCTAAAAACGTAGCAAATACCCGATAATAAACATTTTTAACACGGCTACGTCATTTCCTGTCACTTGACAAGGTCAAATTTAGAACTTAAAAAAATTAACGCCGATGACAGATAAAAAATTCCATTCGTCTTTACTATTTCGTTACATGCTATAACTAGACATCAGTTTGACTACCGCGTAGGATGACATACGGATTTTTTTTTATCATAAAAAAAACCGTTCAGCTCATCATATGAAAGCATGGCTATTTCAATTTTTTGCATTCAAGTAATGCAATCCATTTTACAATGTTTAAATTAATCCTTCCTCAAATCATTGCAATCATCCTGAGTGTTAAAGTAGCAGGTAAAACAACGTGTATTACTGTTGAATTGACTGTGCTCAGCTTTAAATCAAAGGAAGTATGTATCCCTGTACGTTTAACATTAAAAAACCATGTAAAAAATCGTTTCATGCTTGAGGCGAACATCTTTCAAATTCAGCTTAATGAAGATTGTATTGAATGGACAGATACGCCAAAAAAACATGATGCTTAGTTTAAAAAACTATGAAATTAAAAATCATAACGTGAGTGAGTAACCATAAAGCCATTTGCTATTGTATAAGCACTACGAGCTTGTTCATCCGTTTTAATGAGATTTTTTTTACATGAAATGAATGAAAAAATAAAATGATGCATTTTTGCCGGCTTAATTTTTTTCGCAAAAGATGTTTCGAAATGTTAAGGTAACTTACTTTCTCACTCATCACAATGTGACTCTCCGACTGAGCAACGTAGACTGACTCGGACTCCTTGCTATGCTCCATAACGCTAGCCATGTTAAAATGATACTGATGTATAATAGACTCCGTCGAGATGGTGATAAGACGCTGAAGATAACCGGAGGAGGTATAAAGTTTACTGAAACAGGATTATTAAGATCTCTAGCTCCTCAATAAAGAAGTAGAAGGAGGTTGGAGTGAGGAAAAGAAAGATATATTTTTAATGAATGGAAAGAATAGGAGTGAAGTAGCTCGGTTTCCTTAGATCAGAAGAAGATAAGCGAGTAACGGTTGAAACACTTGAGTTGACTTGTTGGTCATTTTGGTGCGGACTGGCCTTCTGCATCTTCCACTTGAGAGGTTTGATTCCACTGAATTAAGGTAAGTTTATGATGAGGGGTTGGTTTTGAAAAAATCCCGAACCTTCATTTTCTTCTGAGCATTTGCGTGTTGTTGCGAGACTACAAAAATTAGCTGAGATTACGTCAAGTCGGTAAGGGGAGGCTGATTGGGTAAAAGTTGGCTGAAGCTGCTCCTCTTCTGTGGGACGGTATAATTGTGTTTCCACTTCATCACGTCATCTTAAGAAGAGTTCTTGTTTTTGGGTTCTTGTTGTAGCAATGAAAAATGTACAGGATATTGTTGCAGAGAATACTGTCGGGATTAATTTTCTTTGGTTAGACTGCTGCAACCATCCTTTAAATGCACTATAACAAATTACGTTGCAGTAATTAATTTGTTGCTAATTTGAAGTCCCTGCTTCAGTGATTTGCCTAGTGCAGGAATATAATATATATTTCAAAAGTGCAAGGCTAATGTATTTTCGCCCGGGGCATCCTGAAAATATTTGTAATTTACACGGGTCTTCTCACATTTGCACAGATTGTTTATATTTTTAAGGTAAGTGAACTATACACAAAGTATAAAATATTTGATCAGTTCTCTTATGATGCTATTGTGGTTTGTGACTTCTGCGCTTTTTTGTACTCTTCTTATGACTTGCTCGCGATAATCTTGTTGATTGTGAGCCCAATCCCGTCACTCCTTTTTATTTAAAGCAAGGAGATCACGTTTTAGCTGAAAACCAAATAAATTAGGTAAGTTAAAGCTAACAGCACTTTGCATATACATTAAGTCACTTAATCAGACTAAACTAGATAAATGGAATTTGTAGAGTATTCAATATACGATAACTATTAGAGCATTTCCACGGTACATTGACACTTCACTTGGTACATTATGTAGCTCTTAAATTGTTGAATTAAACTTAAATTGAGTTTTTTTTTACAGAATACTTAATTCAGGTTGGAAATCGGACTTCAAAACTAACCATGATAGCCAGAAAATATATTAAGTGTCATTTATCTCTCAATGAGATCACATACACAAGCGATCCATCTTCATGGATATTATAATTGTAAGTGATAAATTGTGAATCTAACAAATTTGTTCCTTAATTAAGTTGATTGAGTGAAAAAATAAAGAAAAAATATTCCGCTACAAATCCTCTTTTGGCACATGTGACAGAGCAAAGCTCTAAATTAAAAATGTTCCACCTTCTGTTCAATTTCATTTATTTAACAGATTCTATTCAAAAAAGCCAGCTTGCATTTTTTGCCAATACATGTACCCACTCTCTATAGCAGGGGCCACTTCGATGAAAAAAAAATTGCTTCTCTGATACAAAACAAAATATCATGTAAAGGTGGTATACATATATATCCCTCCAAAGTACATCTCCAAAACGTAAAAAACTATAAATTTTTAATGTCCCATTACCAACCCACACAGCATCACATGCTGCTCAACTCGTAAACACTATATTTGTCTAATCATATCAAAACACTAAATCTCCGCACAATGAACCATTTAAAACTTTAGGTAGTTGAGTTGCTGACCCAGAAAAAAAAACTATGACTCGTCCATTCTCCTTTTTTTACACTTCCAAAAAGCCCTTTCCCCTATTTGCAGACACTTGCTAAACTGAGTGAACTTTTAAGATGATCATGAGCAGAAATTGTTAGCCCTTCCCTTCCATCGGAAAAACTTTTACTCCACTTTTCGCACTTCATCATTAAATGCATAATCATGCATGTACAATGTATTCCAGGAAGGAGATAAGCATGGCATAACTGATTAATTCGTGGAGACCTAATCAGCTACATGAATTTTGAAGCTGGTTGGCACCACACAAAAAAGTGTAAATTTGCAAAATATCTAGGTTTGCTCGCAAACAATTTTATCTATCTGGAACACAAATCCCAGCAGGCTGACAGAGGGATACCCTATTACTGGATCACTGGATGGGGAACTAATTTCTCGCATTTTCTGACAATTCCCTTTACCCATTCCTTCCCTCCTCCTGATACGCAAGCCTTTACTGCAACGCAATTATATAATTTTACACAAGGATGCATTTACAATACTCAATACCTACTCTCTATTAGCTCCTTGAGTAGCCAAATTGAGTCAAGAATTTTTCTTCAGTCAATTATCATTCCATTAAGACCTCTACTTTTAGGCTCACCTCATTTTTCCCAACATTATTGTGATCCTAATTTAAGTATTATCCTTTCCTAATGAATCTAGTGATTCATGGGATGACGGCCTCCAAAAGTAAAAAATCCTTTTATGCATAAATCTCTCTGGTGGAGAAGTGTGTCTGCACATTTAATGAGTTTAGTTTGGTTAGCTTTATTAATATATGTTACCACCACCATCATCATCACCACAATCACGATAAGATCGTGATCATCAGCTCTTTTGATGGAATATGGAAGAGAGTCACACAACTGAGGACTAAACAATAGCGATATATGACTATGACTACAACAATTTTTTTTTGGAATAGAATCTAATCCTTACTTACACTTCAGGTTTGAGTCCATATTCACATATCCACACTATTATGTTTTCGAATTAGATTGGAATAATACCTACGGGATGATCAGCATACTAAAATGCGATGAGGTTCGCTACTGAGCTGAGTATAAAAATTTGGTAGTTTTTTTTCTGCTCTTTTCTTGTCGATATATGGGATGATGATCTATTTTCTTCGTCCTCTATGGTTGGATTATTGTTGGATTGGATACATATGGAACAATACTTGTAAAGCTCTATATGAAATGCCACTGACATGAGAGAACAGACTCATTCACGAAAAGCAAAACTTTTTGTTACATGAAACATGAGGATTGAGGAGTTCTATAGTAAGAACACATATATTCTCCATTCTCTCCCCCACAATCCATATCGCACATTTACATTTATCTGTGTACTTTTGCACGCTCATGCGGATAGCAAGAGCACACTCACACTAACATAAATAATATTAGGTTTTGTTGTATTTTTCCTTTACGATAAAGGGGAAGAATAGGCTAATGGAAATATGGAGACTCCAAATGTACATCGGAGAGCAAAAGGGTAAAAATCCTCCAAAAGGCCACGATATCAAGTCACCAATAACATAGGAGCACAGTCGTAGTAACAATCAAGATAACAAAAACAGGCATGTCCATGTCCACCCCAGGAGTGGAGTGGAGGAAGGTGGAGGATTTATTTTGTCCTTCTGGAGGAAACGAACCGCTAGAGGAATATGTACTTATGGAGGAAATTGTCAACTTGACGGAAGTTGGGGAAAAAATAATTCCATTTCCATATCAGGTCATACTGGATAAAAGGGGGGAGGATATTATTTTTTTTATAATAAACTCATGTGATGTTTATGATTTACATTTAGGTTGGCGTTAGATAGTCCCTCCCTGTTTTTTTTTCGTCCTCTTCACCGCTACAGCAGAACAGTTCAAACCTAATTTTTTTCTATGATAAATGATGATGCTATTTGGTTAAGTGTCCTTTAACTAAATAGCATTTAAGTCCCCTGCTGCTTTATAGAACTCAGATCTTTCTCAAGAACATTGCTAACTACCATAATAGCACAGGGCCAAATTTGGGAATTATGTGCGTGGACTGCGAATAGCCGTAATAAAAAAATCTAAGATAAATAAATGGCAAGAAACATGAATCATCATCATCATCAGCCTGCAATGTACATTTTTATCCTTATAGCATTTTACTCTGGTTGAGTTGGGGATTTTTTTATCATGATCATGTTGATCATTATATCATCATCTTCTTAATCTTGAGCAGACTATGACTGCATCATCATCATCATCCACATCCCATCCTCTGCAATATCTAAGGGAAAAAACGTCTTCGAATGCCTCGCATCCTCGTGTGGTAATGCAAAGCTATTGCAGAAGCTCTCTCATGTTCGTTTTCTCAAGAAGTTAATGATTCAGCCTCAAAGTTAGTTAGTAGGCAAGTCAAGAGAACAATGTCTGAGCATGAATGTGAAACAGGCGTATACATTACCATATCATATCAAGCCATATCATTTTAGCCTTTGTCGTAGTGCGTACAGAGAGTAGAGTACACGGCTCGTAATAAAGCTGAATGGCAAGAAGGGTTTTATGCTGCTATTCACATGAGAGATAAAATGTAGTTACTTATATGTCTGATCATGTAGTTCGGTAGTTTGGTAGTATATGAGTATGTTAATACATATTATATCACTATACGATTATGTTACCTGAACATATGTAGTGAACAATATAGCTTGCATAAAAAAACAGCGAAAAAAAGTGAACAGCTGAAGCACAGTTTTGCACATTATGTTCCCTTTTGGTTGGCTTGTTTGAGATGGGATTCTCAAAAAAGCAGGTTACTCAAGAGAAGATAAACTCAGCGAGGTGAAAATGACAGCGATAGCGATGCAGAATCTATTTGTTGACACATATGTAGGAGGACATAACGTGCATGAAAAAATGAGCTAGATTAAACTAATCATGGTGCATGATTGATAAAAACAAAATCCAAGTTAATTTGATGTGTGAGAATGGCTAGATAAATTGCACATTCTGAGAAGATGACAAGTTCACTTGCAACCTGACTTTGACCGTCGCAGACGTCACGGAGAAAGTTAGATAAGGACATGAATGTGACACTTTATTGCTTTTCATACGCGAGATTTGAGAGGTTTGGATTTTGTCAGTTCCGTAGAAGGGAAGAAAAGTCGAAAGGCGGCATTGTAACGAGTTGGTTGTATCCTTCTGCTGAGAACAGTCACCATGAGCTTAACAGGACTTCGGTTCCTTCGGGGTGGGATGACAGTGAATTGTCATCAGCGGTATAAAATGCTCACCCCATTTCTTATTTCCAAGGGTTACGCAAGCGCAACAAAAGATCGGGTGAGGATAGGCTGTGCCAGTGGCTTCTGGGGCGATACTCCCACAGCCGGTGACTAAACAAAAAAAAACATAGCATACAGGCCAAAATTAATCAAAATTGCAGGAATTAGAAGTGACAATTGACACGTGATATCCTTTTAGTTCCACAACTTGTCAAACATGGGCAACTGGACTATCTCGTATTGGACTACTTGTCTGAAGTGACAATGTCGTTGCTCGTGGGCGCACAGCGAAAGATGCCGGAGCTCGGTTGGTGTCCAGACTTTGTTCAAGATATTGGCCCTTTCTTGGGAGATATTAAGAAAAAAGGTGGAATGACATGGGATATGCATATAAATTATGAGATACAATAGCTTGCAATGAACAAACGCAAATATATATAATCTCTCATTCTGCAATACAAATTTAAATAGGAATCCGCGTTGTAACAAACGCCGGAGGAGTCAACCCGAACTCCTGCATGAAAACTATACTGGGAGTAGCTAGCAAATTGAACATTCCAGGCGTTAAAGTAGCTGTCATTACGGGAGATGATGTGATAAGTAAAAAGGACACGCTCACTGGGCAGCAATGTCCGAATCCAGCCACAATAGCTAGTGCCAATGCATATTTAGGGTAAGAATATAGCCAAAAGTCCAACAAGATACAAAACAACAAATGCATAATTTATTTAATCAGCAAAACTCTAATCATTATAGTGCCGGGCCAATCTCTCGGGCATTAGAGTTAGGAGCGGACATAATTATCACTGGAAGATGCACCGACTCAGCCTTAGCATTGGGTCCTCTTTTACATTCGGTAAAATATTCATTTTATATATATGGTTCATATATGAAATTAGTTCCTGTTTGAAATGATGAAGTTTAAATTAAAATTATATTACCAACCTCAGTTTAAATGGGATGTCAATGACTTTGACCTGCTGGCAAAAGGGAGTCTAGCAGGGCATTTAATAGAATGCGGAGCTCAGTCAACTGGTGGAATATTTACTGACTGGGAAAACGTGACGGGCTGGGAAAACAATGGTAAGAAAAACTGACTTTGTCTGGGAAGTTAAAGCAATATTTTCTCTTCTCAATACTTAAGTAAGTCAAGTCTACATTCAACATGTATAGGATTCCCGATTGCCGTGTGTGAACAAAATGGAGATTTCGTGATAACAAAGCCGGAAAAGACTGGAGGAAAAATTAATTTTGGAACGGTTGCTGAGCAGCTTGTATATGAGATCCACGACCCCGCTCAATATATTCTTCCTGATGTCATTTGTGATTTTACTCAAGTACACTTAGAAGAGACTGAAACGGGGGTAAAGGTGACGGGTGCACGTGGCAGTGCACCAACATCCTCTTATAAAGTTGGTAATGTCAATAAGCACATGAATTTACTTATTAACTTGCGACCGTTAGGTGAAACGCAAGTTACTAAGATCGTCTGGGCAGTCTGTCCGTCTGTCCGTAAACACGATAAAGTCTACACTTTTGAGATTTTTTACATTTTCTCTCTGTCAGTATTAGTTATTGACAAAGTTAGGAATCGAGTTCGTCAACCAGCAAAATAGGTTATTGACAACACCAGAAAAAAGCCAAAAAGCAATAGTTTATGTATTTTTTTGGACGTAATCTTGATTTAAAATATTCAAAAGAACGATACAACTTTTTTAACACCAATGTTGAACCAAATCAACTTTGGTCGTGTAGAACACAATAGTGATGGTTAGTTGGCTCTAAAATTTGAATATAAAAACACCCACATATTTTTGTAATAGATTTTTATCTCAAAAATGCAAAATATTTAAAAAAAATATTAATTTTAATACCGCATAAATTAGTGCCACATAGGATAAAATATGAAGCAACATTTAACAAGCAGACCAACACGATGACTTCATTAATTAAACCACATTAATCTTTGAAGCAAAAGTCGACACGTATTGTAGTATGATACTTTTATGTTTTTAAAACACAATTTTCCGAAAGTTTAATGGAAGTATACCTATACTTGAAAAGGTTGTCATGGTTATGTGCGTTATATCATTTAGTCAGGTGTGTCAGGCTTTCCCATTTTGTATTCGGTCGCAAGTTTGTATAGCTGTGGATGGCTAGTTAATAATTAATTAAGTAAAGGCTAACTATCACCGGAGTTTTTGCCAACGTTACCTGGTACATTATTGACTTGTCTCTTACAGGTGGCACATATCAGGACGGCTGGAAATGTGTAGCCGTCTGCCCAATAATTGGACCAAAAGCCCGTGAAAAGGGTCACAAGACTGCGGAAGCAATTTTAAAGAGATGCAGAGGAATATTTAATGCTTTGAAACTTAAAGACTTTCAACGTACGCATGTTCAAATGCTGGGGATGGAAGAAGGTTACGGTAGTCATGCCAAACAAAGTAGTCTGGAGTCCCGTGACGGAGTTCTTTGGATTTCAGTTCACCACCAGGAAAAAAAGGCTTTAGAAGTAATCAAGTAGATCCTAACCGCTGTCTTAAAGGCAAAGACAAAATCTTAATCATTTTGTAAATCAAATTTTCAGCGCTTTGCCAAGGAAATTGCATCTGCTGGAACTGGGATGGCGCCTGGCTTTACCACAGTTGTCTCGGGACGTCCAAAACCAAGTCCCCTTCTCAATTTCTTTTCCTTCCTCACTCCCAAAGATAAGATACAGATTACAATAGAAACTTCAGCAGGTCACAAGGAAATTTACAAGCCACCAAGCCAAACTACTATATCCTCTACTGAAGAGAACCAGTCACGGACAAATGATGATCCATCTGAAGTGGACAATGCAGCTGGAACTAATTCATACAAATTGAGTGATTTGGCTTACCTCAGAAGTGGCGATAAGGGAGACACGTGTAATATAGGTGTTATCGCACGATCCCAGGAAATCTACCCTATTTTAAAGAGGCATCTTACCTCCCAAGTTGTAGGAAAATATTTTCAACATAAATTCTCTCCACTCGCGGAAATTGACAAGCTTTGTACAAGGTAACAATTTAGTCCAAACTTCATTTCAGTGATAGATCTACCTAACTAGTAATGCTTATTTCAATTCTTTTCCATTGAAGGTACGAACTTCCTGGAACACATGCGCTCAATTTCGTCCTACAGAACTCTTTGGGTGGAGGGGGAATCGCATCTCTTACACCAGATCCCCAGGGAAAAGGCTATGCCCAGCAATTGGCTGACATTGAATTAGCCAACTTACCAAAGCTCATCTAAATTTTTTTTCTCATTTACAAATAATCAATATCAAATGCCAAATATGACTACTATCATAAAATTATTTTAATAAATGGCCAGAAATAAATACACATCCTGTTAAAATGTATGGATACTACAATAAAATTGCATCTTTATTTCACAACCGAATCAAAATGATTCCCGGGGAAATGCTCC
The DNA here is from genome assembly GCA_034696885.1 of Lepidocyrtus paradoxus. Classification (NCBI taxonomy): domain Eukaryota; kingdom Metazoa; phylum Arthropoda; class Collembola; order Entomobryomorpha; family Entomobryidae; genus Lepidocyrtus; species Lepidocyrtus paradoxus. The sequence continues at coordinate 93,296 of JAQGAH010000043.1, forward strand.
CTTGTCATATATCACTGTTCATTGTTCACGTATATTTATGCACCAGCTTTACATAACATACTTGTATTTCTAAAACTATTAGATAGATATAGTTGAGATATAGATAAAATAGTATATTATATGATGTTCCTTTTTATGCTCACAATACAATCAGACTTACAATTTTCATAGAAATATTTAAAGTATTTTAGTGGAGTGGATTATCGATCAAATCTTCACTTCATTTTAACTTTATTTAAAAGATATATCCTATTATATTATTATTTACTTTCTCTCTTACTCTAATTTTACGCAAGTTAACCATTTCTGCCATCCTACCATCTCACACTGCCAGAGCTATAGACGCTAAGAATTTAAAGTACATCCAAAGCATTCGTATTACATTAGGATGGCATTAAGTTTTAACTGGAAATTAAAAAGTATAGACGTTTCTTCTCTAGCTCAAGCTGCTCTATGATTTGTTGTTAGACTCGAGACCGCAGCTTTGATCACCTAACGACTAATTTGAAATTTTTGAAGCGTATTTCAGAGTTGTAGAAATGTCATAGGTAGTAAAATCTATAAAATCTGTATAAATTTTGTTCTGCATAAAAAGTTCACATTCTTGTAAAAGTAACCGTTAAAATATTATTTTTCTGGTATTGGAAAGGCATGGAAAGATTACGGATTTGTGTAGAAGGTTGTATAGCATAACTTTTTTTAACACAGGAAATGAAAAGCTTAGAAATGGAAATGGAGATATTCTTATTTGATATTAGTAGATTTGAACGTGTCCCTTCCCTCCAGTCACCCGTAGTTTTAAAAAGTGTGTAATTCGTTTCAGTTTTGTTTAGGACGTCATAGAAAATAGTTGAAATTTGTAGAGATTGATTATCGAGATTTTTGTTGTTTCTGGAGGGGACACATTTGACGACAGTAGTAAAGTGGATCGTTGAAGAAGAATCCTCTTAGCATCCAGAGCTTATTGCTAGGATGATTAATAAGGAACGTTGGAAAATAGATAGGAAACCGACTCCCCATTATGGGTTCGGCGAAGAGCCTCCGCGACCATCATTGAGATGTCGATGCACTAGAAAGATAAAATATACTAAATCAACCTCGTGTTTAACAACTGTTCCACCACATCTAATATATGATGCTTTTTTAGAGAAAATGCAGTTCAAACCTCAAATTTCATTTTTATAGCAATAAACACAACATTAAAAAATTGTCAAAGTCATGCAAAAAAGTGAAATAGTGATTAAATCAAAGCCAAGCATAAAAACGGAATAAAAGTTACTAACATCAATCATTCCAGGTGTAACATCCACAATTTGCAGGGTACAGACTATCGCAAGATGTCTAAATATTACTGCACGCTTACGAGAAAAACCGATGAAGGACACTTGGAATGGGTGGATGGAACGCGTAACAATAAGCCCCCACTTTTAGCAAACTAGGCAAAATTAACTTGTGAAGGACACTTGGGTAAAGGTTTAGATACATACATGTATGGGAAAGGGTAATTCGATTCCTATTTGAAGAGTCGAAAGATTACAAAAGACTTTAGTTCCAACTGGAATAAGAATATCCGGAGGAGAAAGCTAGGTGACAGGAGGCGGATGGTGTATTTTAATGGCGTACAAAATGAAGGTAAAGTAGATAAAAGGGAAAGTGAATAATGTATTGATTGCAATTTTGCAAGAGCTTGGTATTGATTGGTACGGGTAGCTCGCAATGAAAATCCCGATTTTGCAACCTCGTCAGTATTGATAAAACATACATAAAAAAATTGTGTTAAAACTGGGAACAGCGAAGAAAACAACGCTCCCCTTGTCCATAGTATAAGAATAACGCGAAAGTGAACAGTTCAAGCAATATTTACAGGTTGGCCGTGTGGACAGCTTGCTGACAAAATTTGATTAATTGCTAATAAATCTCCAATTTACTGAGATATGTAAATGTTTCCAAAACATGAAAATTATTGATATTTAATGCCAACAAGTCATACAGAAATTTTTATTTACCAATCCTAACGGTAAAGTAATTGAATGGGAGGGGAATGTTCTATCAAAAGGGATTTAGGAAATGGGATTATCGTAACTGGTCATTTTATGCTTAGGAGAGTCAGGCTTGGCTGGAATGTAAATTACATAGCATTTGCAAACAGGAAGGAAACAGATTCCGCATTGTGGGTTCGACGTATGGCTTCCGAAATGATCAAGGAGATGTCAGTACACTTTAGAGAAAAAAAATCATAAATAGAAAAAACTATAGTATTTAGTATTACAATAGTCACAAACGTACTCAAAATATAGTTCAAATACTGCACTCGTTCAAGAACACGGCAACAGAATGGAATTACAACGAGATCTGTATTTGAAGTGGTGAAGCAATTAGGATAATTGTTACCTGGATTTTTGGGCATTCCTTCATGTGCTTCTCCTGTGGAATAGTGTTGGTTACTACGACGGCCTCAAAGCATGCGTTATTGATTCGTGAAATGGCCGGACCGGAGAAGATCCCATGGGTCAGAATTGCATAGACCTTGGTAGCACCAGCTTCCACCAATCTTTACAAAAGTACCGTCAATAATAAAATGAAGCTGTTTCTGATCGTTGTTCTGCTAGGTATTGAAATTAAAAATATACTGCAGCTTACTTTTCGGCGGCATGACAGATGGTACCACAAGTGTCAGCCATGTCATCAACAAGGATAGCTACCCTTTCCTTGACATCACCAACCAATACCATGGATGCTACCTCGTTCGCCTTCTTACGCTCTTTATGGATGAGAGCAAACTCCACATTTAACCTGTCAGCGATGGACGTAACTCTGAAAAAGTAGATAGGGGGAAAGTGAGACATGCGCTTTTCTGATAAATATGGTGAAGGGGTTTGATGGTATCAGTATTTAGGAGGAAATAAAAATAATAATAAAATGATTAAAGTCGATCCTTCATGTTCCTCCTTACCTCTTGGCGCCACCGGCGTCAGGTGAGACAACGATAGCATTCCGCCAATCCGGAATTGATTCTTTTATCCACTTGAGAACGGCAGGCTCGGCATAGAGATTATCCACAGGGATATCGAAGAAACCCTGGATCTGAGATGCATGAAGGTCCATAGTAATGATATGGTCGGCACCAGCCACCCCCAACATGTTGGCCACCAATTTTGCTGAAATTGGAGCTCGGCTCTGTACATTTGGGAAGAGTTACAGTATTTGCATTTAGTCAATCATCTTTATCAGTATCACCATACCGGTGACGTAGCATTGAATGCATGAAACATATTTTTCAGCTTTTGGAACGTAATTTCATTAAAACTTGAGAATCTCAGTTAAGAATATAACAATAAAGAATTCATTTTCATCTTACGACTTTTTGCTATAAAAGAAAGTATAAAAGAACTGGATTGTGCGTTGAGAACTGTAAACAGAACATTATTAAACTCCAGACACGTGCAAGTGCCTACATAATGCTACTTACTGGTAAAGACCACACTCTCCTCGACTTGAACAGTATTTACCTCCTATCAACATATTTTCATTATAATTTGTTAGTATGCTTTCGACTTTGTCTGGGCTGGCACACGTGTAATATTAAACCAATTATGCCTGTCATGGCAAACTCACAAAAAACAGACAAAAAATAAATCCCCGTTCACAAATCAGAACTGTACTAAAAGATAGGGAAGGGAAAGTAAAAGGCGCACATATACGCATTGTATGTAAGGCATTTAATTTGTTTTTAGAAAAATGCAAGGAATAATTGTGGGAAAATGAGTAAAAAAAATTAACAGACATTATATTTTCAAAGAGTGTGGAAGAAAATTATGATTCTGATATCACTGACTATTTACAGTACTTGGTTTTAGCCAAACGTATCTAAATTATTTCACATTCAACATCAATTGTCAATTAAGTAAGCTCATCGGTACCGTACATTTTCAACTGTATTTACAGCAAAACGAAACTCTCTTAAGGGGAAATAGCAACCAAAAGCGTTAATTATGAATAAGTATATACATATATTACAACCACGACTCACCGCCATGATAATTCCTTGCTGCTTCTGCAATGTGGAACGTCATCATTTCCGTGATAAATACAGTTGTTTCAAAAAGGGAAAAGAAAACAAACTAGATGAGCACACTGCACAAGTAAATGAGTAGAAAAAAGGATTGCATAGCTCAACTTGCCCCAATAGGGCCTCTTCTAAAAGCAAGTCATTCTGTGGAGCAATGAAACAGCATATTTGTACAGCATTTTGAAGTTGAAAATAACACTTAAATTATGTTATGTTATGCAACAGTTAATTATGCGTTCATTAAATACTCAAAGCGTTTCAAAACATTAACAATGCAAAGGTAGAGGGATAGCATATGTAACAGAAATTTGGATGGGCTGTGTTGAGTTGGTGAAAGCAAAGAAGGGAATATGGTAAAAAGCAATCAGATAGCGATGTTAAAATAAGTCTTAATTAATACTGAAGCATCAGTTAGGCTAATCCCTTGCTAGAACAGACCCGACATATGATTAAATTGAAGAATTGTCTGCTGTGCACCTGCAGTTAACAAAACATGAATGTCTGATGCATGTATGGATATAAGCTATTCGTAGGATGTGCGTAGTCTTGATTCCATCTTGTCAAGTAAACTTCAATTAGTCAAGGTTAGTATACCATTCATTACCAACAGTGATGCTATTTTTTATCTTATGTATTTTAATCATACATTTTATATGCAGTAATTATAGGGTGTGGGGGCAAAGTTATAAGCCGGGCGTAGTAAGCTTGTGGGTTACATGTCTATGCACAAATGGTTTCCAGAAATTCATGGACTGATTTTTTTGTTAGTTCTATTTGTTCTCTAAGATGCACAGAAATTTTAAATAGTACCCGATTACTAAAATCTAAAAAAAAATACGTAAATAGCTCGAATTATAAGTTGAACATAAAATTCCCCAACTTTAGATTTTGGAGAGTTCATAAAGGTCATTGCATGCGCTTTTCTGATTCGCCCTAAATATACCTATTAAGTAAATTTTCACAGAAGTTAAATTTGTGCAATTGGACTTTCATTATACAAAATTAGGTTCATTGCAAATTATTAATTAATTAATATTTTTTATTCCCGTCTTTCTAAATAATCTTTTATTATCAATTGTTCCTCGAAATCTCGTCATAAAAATCAAATTCCATTAGTCATAACCTGCTTGAAGAGGTCAAATTAAATCGGTCGAGTTCATATAACCCTGATACTCTACATTGAAATTATTTTTTTAAAACCTCTGAAATTCTGGAATATCATGGTTGGCATGATGAATTAGTCTCACCTATTATTCGCGGTGGGACAATTTCATCAAAATTAAATGCTCGAATGACATTGCGCGACCTGATCCTTGCATGTATATTATATAACGCTGACAAATTTGATAATCTCTGGCTCCCAAGTTAAGTTTTGCCCCATACCTTTATCCTGTCAATTCCTTTAAAAGATTGAATATCATTATATCATTCCTCACCATCTAGAAATGCAAACAATTAGAAATGTGTGTATCGTCATTACAGGAATGATGCCTTGCCATTAAGCATCTTTTCCATAATGGAAAAACACCTCGGAAAAGTTTGCTTCCCATGAACGTAAACTGTGCTTAGGAGTTGAAGCAACTGGTTTGGTGACCTTTTGACATTAACCACTCCATAAGACAAACCGCTATCTATTAGCTTACTGCAATGCACTAAATTGACAAAAACGAACCCTATCCTCTCTCCTCATTTACTCTAAATGGCTGTCTGTTTACGCATAAGCTAACATGCAAGGCAGCGAAGAAAAAATAAGCGGATTTCAAATCTTAAGCATGTGATTAAAATGTTGTTCCCATTTTTATTACATCATATTCCATCAAATCCATACTCGCCTGTTATCAACTAATTCCCAATCTTTAATGTGGAATCTTCCATTTATCTCTTGCCAGTCTTATGCTCTCTACATACGCTTTGAGGGAAGGTCATGTTAGAGATAACCCATCTAGCATAAAGTTTCACACGGACACGTCTTTCGTACGCTTTAACTTTACGTAATAAATTGATCTTTCCACAGTTATCTCAAAGTAATTATTAATAGGGGCATCAAGCAACATATTATGTAAACGCAGCAGCTGCTAACACAGATAACGAGGCAAATCAAATTACTGGAATAAATGATGTATAAGTTTAGATAAGCCACACAATCGTTTCATAAATTTGTCATGTCAGTAGCATAAATTTCCATACACCATAGTTCCGGCAGCCCTTTGGGCCATATCATAGGAAACAAACGTTGGTTCATAAGGACCTAACATAGGTATATGAAATTTGGATGGCTAGTTATCTCAAAACCAAATACAGAAATTAACGCTAGAAATTCAATATACGTCTTTAAAACAACATATCCATTGTAAATAACCCAAAGCTATAAAATAAATATCCAACTAATCGTTATTGCCTAATTCTAGACACAATTAAGCCATAAAATTTCTCAGAAGCACAATGACAAACCAAAGTTAAATTCCACACAGGTCATTGCTCAAATATTTATGTCTGACAAACGTATAAAATTCCAAGATTTGTACCTAATTGTCTAGAAAGTGTCGACGTGTAATCTTAATGTGCACCTAAACGTTTGATTTTTCTACTGATCATGCTTGATCTGTGATAAGGAACTTTCGTTAAGATAAATGATACGATAAACGTTACATTCTGAAATGGAAATATACGCAATAATATATATTTATAGCCCCTGTGAATCCAGCAATCTTTGCGAAGACACTTTATGACTTAAAAAAATCCTTAAGAATGTCCCAAAATTAAGGCGTTTATTACAAAGCATCTCACGACAGAATGAGTAATTTCATAGATCATATCATGATTGTAAGTTACAATTTGCAACTTGTATTAATTGCATGCAAGCGCTACAGAACCAAGCCACCATCGCATAAACTTTAAACTCACCTTGTCCTTCTTGTCCTGTCGAGCATACGGGAAGCAAGGGATGACGGCAGTGACTCTGGATGCAGATGCAATTTTGCATGCATTGATCATGATGAGAAGTTCCATGAGGTTGTCATTCACCTCACCACTACCACTTTGGATGATGTACACATCCTCTCCCCGAACGCTTTCCCCAATCTCGACGCTACAACAGAGAGAGATTTTTGCTTTTATGTTGGAACCTTTTATGAAGTAACCACCATTCATAATGTCATCATTGTTATGCATAACCATTCAAAGTGCAAAACGTTTCTAAACAAAGTTCACATTTCTAATTCGTACCGCTTGGAACTGACTGGCTTCCAGTCCAGTTATAACTAGCTCAACTTTTGCCCAACATCATGCAAAATGAGAGAATGCAGTCTGCTGCGTACACTAAATTATCTTATCAATTTAATCAACCAAATAGGTTTCGCGAGCATGACAGATTGTGAAATTCGCATATGAATGAAAATGGGAGAGGAAGCGGGATGAGGATTGAGGATCTTCGCATCAACAAGATTAGAGAAAGAGCGGGCAAACCCGCATGGCCGAAAAAATGTTTACAGCTGGCTTTGGGAAAGCGGAAATACGCGGAACGTGGATCATGACGGAGCATGCATTTGGAGAAAACACATGATGGGATTAACGTTGATCCTAAATGGCCACCCTGAATGAATTGAGAGATGCGGAAATCCCTCCGCACGCTATCACCAACTAAAGAGGTGATGAAAAATGAGCCTTTTTAATACTAGATTTGCACAGTCCCGTCTCATATGATGCTAACGTTCCGTTGAATATATTTCATGACAAGACCATGACCATCAACAAAAATCGACACCCTCTTCCGACGTTCCTCATTCCTCACAATTTTCCAATGAACAAGCCTTTTTTCTGCCGTTGTGCGTGCTTCCTGTTGAGGAAGTGGAAGGAAGTGATCTCCACGTATGATTTCTGTGGGGGCTGCACGTATGCGCTTTTATGAGTTTTTAATTTAAAAAAAAAGTGTCCTCTTACCATGTCTCAAGATTCGAAAACTTTTTAGTGACCACTTTCCCAAGGTCGATTCCCAACCTTTCCACAATCTTCTGAGCCAAGTCGGGATGGGATGTCCCCGAGAATACTTTGATATTGGGCATCTTGCTGAAGCCTCCACGTTTTCCGAAGACTGCTGGTTTTTCTGACTTGCACAACAGACTCCGTGCACGAACTGGGCCTGACAACCGTGGCATTACTAATACCTTCAGTCAATCCTCACTTCACGCCTTTATATACTACAAAATACAATGCATGGACGTAGCCAGTTGACAATATTATTACAATATCCAATCTATATAACATTCAACGCAGCGAAGCCTCCCCTACACCTAGATCCAAGAATAACACCACCAACTTCGCCATCCACATTAAGCAGAGGGGAACAAGGCAAGCATGGAACGGTTAGCCCGTTTGGAAGCTCTTGATGATGATGTAAATGACGTTGATGGTGAGGAGAGTACAGTGGAATGGAAATAGGAGGAGTGGAGTAAACGAGATTGTAGTCGGGAAGCCACCACCAAGAATTATAATCATTCCGCTCCGTCTTCCAATTCATAGTCCATATAAAAATGTAACGTTCTTGTCGCACAGCATATTGTGCACTGTGTACAAGTAGGTCCATCGATGTATGAATGTGTATTTTCTTATATCATGATTATATTACGTGTCCATAAACGCCGATTTTCTGTAGTATTTCACCAGCTTGTGAAATCAATAAGTTTTTTTTTATTTGCTTGTCTTTTCATTGCTTTACAACATTACAAACTTCTTTGGCTTCCTATAGACATCATGTTAGAACGACGCCACGACAACTTTCCTCAAGTAGTAGGTAGAGCTTGCAAATTACATGAGTTTTACTATATATACCTTACCGTTAATATGCGTCTTTGTGTTTGCTATAGGAAAATACACAGGCTAACGTACAGATATTTTTCGCAGTTAACTCATCATCAATAAGTTGGGTGTTGATACGCAACGTACATATAGCTTGTTCTCTTTCAATCCGAATTCCCTCTCCGTTCCTTTGTGACTTTTACGGGTTGCGAGATTTTTAATTGAAAACTTGAGTCGGATAGGAACGGAACAGGCCAGGGGGCCGAGGGAAATGATGCTCACAAAAGGGTTCAGGTTGACGCCATGAGTCGATGCTAATTCTCATTTTACATTTTCACTCTCAATTTTAATTGCATAATTGAATTGCATGGATTTTGGGATTAAAAAATTGTATGAAAGGAGTTGACGCTGTGCTGTGACCCGATATTATGGCACATTGTTAAATTTGCATGAAGATGACGGGATGGGGGAGTGCAATTGGGACTAATACCGTTTGTTCCGTAGAAAAAATGTATGTTCACGTCTTACAAGAGGTGTATTGTTCATATCTTGCTTGTTTCCTGATACAAGTCTGAATCCATGATAAAATAGTCTGACTATCGGATAAAATGTCAAATATAACAGGGTATGTGAGAAAGCCTCAGTAAATTAAGAATGGATATTGGATGATAACATGGAAAATAGTTGGTGGTGGAGATGATGTAGCAATGATGATGCTATGATGATAATTCATGAAATGACAAATGCATATCAGGTAGTAGTGCATGCCTTTACATGAAACGTAAATCACGGCCTCATCTTAACGAAATGAGAACATTTATCTCTCGTGTCTTCTGCCTACTTAATGTTTCGTAAATGACTCGGTCATGGTCGTAAAGTGTACATTTTATATTATGCTTTGTTTACAGTATTGAATTTATTTAATTAATGTAAATTAAGTAAACCTTGAGAGTCGGCGAGGTGGGAGTCTTACATCATAGAAAGGATAAATTTTCTTACATTTAAATGAGATAATTATTGGCAGCAGAACTCTATGAAAAAGCGATTGAATTTCATGGACAGGTTGCTAAATTGTGATCTGCGATGTAAGTTGTTTCCCCGATCAATATGATTTAAAGTTTACATAATGAGAACGTAAATAATGTCATCATCATCATAACTTACTTATGCATCCAAATCCGTAGGGTGATCATGCAATGTTTTATCCTTATCATCATTTTTCCTATGGCATTTTCCGATAAGATCATCATACGAGAGCTCTTCTTAACTTCAATAAGCGTTAGAGGGAAAGGAACTGTTTCTTCATTTTCCTTGCATGCTGGCTTTGGTTTCGTAGTGACAGTAGTAGGGAAACATGAAGTACGCGTATTGACAACCTTCAGCTAAGCCACCGACCTTCTCTGTAAGAAGTAGATCATTTGTGTAAACTAAATACTTCTTATAATGCGTTAGCTAAGTACTTGGAAATCAATGCCGACAATTAAACTTCATTTCATCATTTCTGATATTATGATTTGCCATGGTCTCGGTCCACATCAATATTATACGTCAGGAAGACTTCCTAAATTTAGTTGCCCAATGCTTATTGACTCAAAAGAACTTCCCCAATTCATACATTATCATAATTGAGTTAATTTTTATTATATTGATAATTTTCCCTTTCAAGAACTTTAACTCGCACTTCAAAATTGTAATACTGGCAATTGTGTCCGCACTTGTAAGGGTAAGTATGATATGTTCTGTTGAAATTGTGTATTTTACAGAGAAAAACTTCCAATAAACTGAAAAGATCTATGAAATTATAAGCGATTGCACTGTGATGTCAATAACCGGAACAGAATTTGATCGAACTCAAAATCCTTATGAAGCATAGTTTCAATATTAAAAGTAAAATGGGTTGATCTTGAACTTTTTATCAAATGCAGACGTGGAAAAAAAATTGGCTGTGCCAGGAATCGAACCTGGGTCTCTCGCTCAATGCACCGTTTATGCTTGATTTGATTGTTCCACAGTATTTACGTAACCTAATCAGTTGTACAATCTAGCCTCGCTCCCCCGGAAGCAATCAAGCGGGTAGCCAGGAGTCTAGTTCAAAATCACACACTCATAGCGGGAATGCGGAAGTATAAAAAATCACAAGCTAAACAGTTTAGCACGCGAGCGCTTCACCACTAAGCCACACAACCATTTACACGGAATGTAAGATACATCTCTTCAATACATGCACGATCATTGCTCCTGCTGATACCTCATAACGGGCAGTATCCAAGTGACCACCTTAGCCACTTCCATTCACTCTTATGTATTCCGGGCAACTAAAAAATATAGTTGCAGCGAGTAGTAAAGTTATCGAGCAGTTACTGAGCCGAATGTAAATTCTAATGTAAGTATTTAAATGCGAAATTGTCTATACAGCATTTTATTCATTAGGAAGTAAGCATTTGAGAAAACTTTCAAACTAGGAAATACACAATTAAGAAAAATAAGTTTGGAGAATAAAACCTAGGCAATTTTCTTTTAGTCAATATTCATTCATCGGCTACACTAGTTAGCTATGTATAACTATGTAGCCTATAATCAAGTTGGAAACTTGAAAAACTAGCTGTAAGGAAAATCGTTTCGAATATGTAGAATCCAGTCATATGAGAAATGATGCAGAGATATGCTGTCTATCATAAGCATACATACATATATGTAACATTGCATTGCATAACAGTTTGCTGAAAGCCGAAATAGTTAAAATTAACAGAACGTGAAAGTATGTTACCTACTTGGTGAAATCTTTCTGACCCTAATTGGGCTTTGTCGTATCACACCACACTAGATTCATCCCAATTTGAGCATCTACTCAAATCTGCAGCTAAGCGTGAACGAGATCTTGAAGGAACGGTGGTGGTGAAAGTGGAGACTGATTTGCATTACTCATGCTTCGATGCATATGCTTTGCTTACATGAGTATTTCAGAGGCACATTTTATCCAGCGAATTGAATGATTTCGCAGACTATATGATCCTTGAAGATGATATCTAACGTATCTAGTTAACTTGTTTTTATGCAGATATTTAAGAGAACGCGGATGGTAGAGGTGACAGCCTGATGTGAAACAACAATGAACCTATTTTTTAGAATGATGAATTCTTGTATGGGAAATAATGTGGTTTTGTATAAAGTAGGTACTTAAGTAGTATCTCAACAAGGTTCTAGGAACATGTAATTGGTGAAAATCAGTTGCACTAGAGCGGCAAATATTTATTCCAGTATGATTTCTTCCAAGTCTGTCAACAACATTTGTAACAACATAACGCAATGGATAATAACCTTTTAGCACCTTTGCTGTCAAAAATAATGCAGAGATGCGTAGATACTCAACTGGACATAAGCTTCTATCCATTTTCATACTATCGATCCTGTACAGTTTAACTATCCTTACACAACATATTTTAAATTAAAACTGCAGCGTCTGCACAGCAAACTAGGGAATAGCGCTTTAAATATCGGTATAATAATTGTCGGCAGTTTCAAAATTATTGATTACTATTAAGTCTAATTAATCTGGGATGCAAATTTGATACACTAGTAAACTAACCCATATTATTATTGAGGATAATTCTACTATAGCTAAACAGTGAGCGAATATAAATCATTCATTCTTGTAATATCTGCTTATTAATGGTATTGTAGTTTATTTTTAAATAGAGTAATGTGTTCGGCATTTATTTACTCCTTGTTTGAGTGCTGTTCCGAATTACAGATCAGCTTCATAGGAGCTACTTTATGCGTAGAGAATGCTATAATATACGTAGGTCTAAAGTAGAAGGACGCTTGACATCCGGACTGGGGATAATGCATCATTCCGGCGATTCCAACGAGTTTGCTTTAATTATCATCCTGTAGCACTGTCGGCAAACAGGAGACTGCTTTTGACTCATATGACCTGGTAGTGACACCCACTTGTCTAAACACCTGGAACAATATATTTCCCCGCATCTCCAACAATGGCTCTGGAAATGGACAATTAAATTATTTATAACTTGAAGTTCTACATAAATATGTATGTAAATCATGTCGATGAGGATTTATTTTTGGCACCTTTCTTGTCGCAAAATCTAGTGGCGTAGAACACGGACATTCTTTAGCCCCACGAACAGATTTCCATTCTATGGCTACGGATTCCAGCTCATCTATAAGTGTGTCCATGCTACCCTCTTCAGGGAAAAGGGTTTCAGTTTCGTATGTGTCCACTTTCTCATTGGAACAACTTAGAGTTAATTTTCCAACCATGGCTTTATCATCTTTATCCACGTGGTTATTCATTAAAGGGTCGTATTCGATCGTCTGTTGCAATTTTAAGTTCACCTGAAAAAATAAACAAAGAGTTATACTTTAGGAAAGTACGCTTATGTAAATTCCAGCTACGTAGTACATTTACACAACCAAACTCTAAATTACCTGATTCTGTAACGGTTTTGAGTAAGCAAGTCGATTGTCAATCAAGTTAAAAACTGTGCCTTCCCTCTTCTCAATAACCTCGTCGCAAATGGACTCCTCCAATTTCTGCTCCGACGCCTTGATCCTCTTCTGTAGCAATCTTATGTGGTCGTCTAATGAATTTAAGTGGGCTTTAGCTGCAACCATTAGATCGCTAAGGGATTCCCTAGGATGAAGACCACTTTCCCAACGGCAATACAACTCTCTCCAAAATCTGAAAAAAATTAAGATATTTAAATAAATACACAAAATATAGACAAATGACTGAATTCATATAACAATTTAAATAATCTTAAGTCACTCACCTAAATGTTTGTGGTGCTAGATTAGGCTCAATAAATCCAACATTTGTGTCAGGTTTATAAAGTGGACTCAAATATTCGTTCATGTGTGTTGCAATATATCCCCAGAAAGAATACGTTTTCTCTTCCAACCTAAGGTCCACACGGTCCTTTTGGCAATTCCCAATAAATGTGCCAAATTGGCATGAATGCACATGATCGTGAATAGCAAGGAGGAGACGATCATTAAATTGGAAAGCAGCAGGAAACTGCTGCGTGATTTGCCAGACAGCCTCCAACCATTGAGTAAATACTGGGGAAATTTCCTTAGGATCAATTTGGATGTGACCACATCGATCCGTAAACTTGTGACCGAAAGCAAGCCATTCCTTTGAAATTAATGCTTGGAACCCATGTAGAGTACGATAATAAGGGTCAATTAAAACTTGAGCAAGTCCACACACTTGGGCTGTTCTGTCCCATCCATCTGAACAGTGAACTACCACTGAAGACCCATCTTCCAGAGTCCTATTATTAATGGATATTTGTTAGTTAGTAATAGATTACTAACTATTAAATTATGCTAAAAAACGTCAATACAACATAAAATGAACGACTTACTTTGCAATAGAAACGGATGCATCTATTATAGATTTAATATGACGCAGCCAGCCACTCCCTTCCAGACCATTCATAAACGCACCCATCATCGGGGTCTTCAAGTCACATGCTATAAATAAAGTTTAATAATTAATAATTATTACAAAACAAACGATTACATTAACTTTATTACGTTACGGATAACTAACATGAGGATAGCGTACCATCAAGGAGTCGGCTCAGAGATTGCCTCATCACGTGAATGTTATCGATTCCAGCAAACATGAATCTCGTGTTCTCATAATTGGCCTCACTTTCATAGCCCTTCCCAGCAGCCCTATTCGCCATTGCATTAATTCTTGGACGAGTATCCACCACCACTAGCTGAGCAGTGTTAGGATTAGCTTTTTGGACACATATCAAGAGGTTCTCATCCTCAACACATCTGGCACTAAAACCCGATAATGGTTGACTGCATCGGCATAATGCGGCCTTTGAAGAAAAAACGCAAAAAAATATAAGACCTGATCAGTTTTTTTCAAGACATTCAGACACTTGCTTTGAGCAAACTTACCTTATTCGGATGAAGGTACGTAAGTGCAGGAAGTCTTCCTCTGCTTCGGAATCTGGATGAACCAATTAGTACGTTTGTAGGCGCAGAAGCAGGAACGTACAGGTAACGAGGGTATGTATCACAAAGCTAATGAGATTATTTAAAAAAAATATTTTCGACATATTTCTTAACTTTTGTGTAACAACGAATTTTATTTTAAACTTTCGCTTACTTCATAATCTTTATTTAAACGGGTCATGGTCCATGCCTCATTAGGTACGCCCATCCGTTCAAATTCCGTCTGCAGATCAAAGAGAGACCACCCTGCTTCACGTGGTAAATCATCCACTCCTTGGCTGTATCGGAAGCAGTAAAGTGCTTCAATATTTTCTGAATGACAAATAAAATTTGAATTACATTAATACGCGAAAAATACCATTTTGAAATTTTTAAATCAATAATTTGAAGTATTTTTTTTCCATACCAGGTTGACACATTTGAACAAGTGATTGATGCAAATCATGAGCATCTCGCTCTTTAGGGATTATGAAGCACATTGACAGGAATGTCTTTGTTCGGACTTGCAAAGGTGACCCTTGCGGGGTCAGCGGTAGTTTTGTCACGCTTGAAATATGGGAATGTAGAATCTGAAAAGGCAAATTAAAACGATTATGACAGATTATTACATTTAAGACTTTTTTACTGTACTTTTGCTTCAAAGCTTTTTACAAGTTTGCTTACCCAAGTCTCTCTTTTGTTATCATGGTCGACGTAAATGACATGGGTTGCCGTTAAGTAAAGTGAACCTATAGCGTTTCGCCGAGAGCTGAACCTTTCCACAAGGCTAACATTCTCCACCTGAAATTAACAGAGCGACAAATGAGTGGCAATTAATTAGTTAGTGACCTTTTACAAACACGTTGATATAAATCTTCCAGATTGTAAGATTATCAAAGATAAAATATATTTTTCTGCATGCCTTCATCTGATACGGTATATCATGGAACAACTTTCCATCATCCGTTCCATCCAGCGACCCTAACCATTCCTTAAAGAATGTGTACATTTCTTCAGCCCGTTGCATGATTTCCCTTTTTCCCTTCCCTAATAGCTTTTCTGTCTTTTTCTTTCCTATTTTAAGCCACTTTCACACGACGTGAAACCTGTCTTTTGTTGTACACAAAACAATAGCACAGTATGTCCCCAAAACGGCCGTTTTAAATGAAAGAACGGCCAACTATTTTATTCATAAAGTTGAGCATGTAGATACCTCCACAGAAGGATGTTTTTATTTGCAACGTGAAAACAATGGTTGTTGCTCTGATCTGAGAGAAAGAAGATGGAAAAAAGAAAGCACCCCCCAATTTTTTATGTCCCCGTTGGCATCAATAAGACAGCAGAACAGGGCGAGGAGCGAACGTGGTCAAAAAGGAAACTGAATCTCTCACTCTTTTTATACTTTAAAGGCTTTCAGAAGGCAATGAAAATGCAAAAGCTTGCACTCCCGTTCTGGTGAAAACATTGAAGGCAACTTCTTGTCGTAGTAAAAATTTACAACTCCCACTAATCGAATCTAATCCTTCTATATTTTCTCTTTAAACTTCACCATCACAGGAGGCAAAAAGTATTGTACATACCTACAGGGATCGGAGAGCATGAAAACGCTAACTGACAAGGCTGGCAGAAATCACAAGACTAAAAATGTATGGAATTGAGCTAAGGAATGAAAGGAGGAAATACAACCATCACATATCATCAAATAATAAGAAGTAGGAAGCGACCAACGGGTATTTTTTTCCAAGTTGGAACAGCTTGAATGAAAACGAGACCCCACACACTTTACAAGATATCCATATATCAGGCTACATTCATTTCAAACATATATGACTGGAACTAGTGGAAAGTCTAGAGAAAGGATAGAGCCGCCTGCTAGGTGTGGTGATAGTAATACAACAGGGGAAGTACCACTGCAACCAATATATTCGGAAAAGCAGTTTATTCCTAAAAAAAAAGAAAGCTTTCCAAATGTGCTTAAGAACAAAACTGTGGAACCACGACCACTCTCCAGAAAAGAGTCTCATAGTGGCCAGGCCGCTTACATCATTACCCAAGGTGGCTATGTACATAAGGGAAACAGCACATAGTGAAATTTCACTTTTGGACTCCCGCTGTGCTTTCACCCGATATGACTAGACATATATTCGACAGGTCCTGGTTGGATACGGAGAAGGAGTACCAAGGAAGGAATATAAAAAAAAACTTTGTTTTATTATGGAAGGAAACAGGGGATAAAAAATAGGACGTGGGGAGCTATAAATATAGGACTGTGTGTGATGTCATACGTCAATATATAATCATAGAGTAGGAGTAGGCCCAGTATAGATTGTTATTATCTCCGATATTTATTTTCTGCCGCTTTACGTCATTCCAGTTTGGCTGGGCTGGAAAACAATGTACCTCTCAGTCTCTTGGAGCTTTTAGGATGACAGCCAAAGATAGCGTAGAGATTAATTCTCGTCAATTTAATGCTCTCATATACTCTCTATGATAAATATGGACTTTCTCCTTTGACTTGCACTTTCACTATTGGGATTCCAGAGTTTTTCTTACGGTTCAAGTAATACCAGCAGCATCGTGTTGACGCAGAAGGACTGACTGGGCACGTCCATAGTTAATGAACGGGGAGATAATAAAGTACAGCAAAATAAAAAAAATATGTAATTGTTAGGTATACTGCACGGTAAAGAAAACATTTTTCTTCTACTTTTTTTATAGTTATGCAGATATCATTGCAATATATCTCAATAGATCCTGTTACAGATATCAAACGACTTGGGACTGCTCAGATAAAACAGTTAAAGGAAGGCCGCATAAAATTCGAATTAGACTTGGGGCTTAAATTCCATTCCGCTCATATTCTTTCTGAATTTGAGTAAATTCCTATCCCCTCTCCGGTTATAACGGTGGGATTAAACAATCTTAGAACAGCAAACTGCGGAGAAGGGCTCAAAAGACTACAAAGAGAAGTTTGGTAAATGATACCTGGATCCCTGTGCTTTCTTGGAAGTCTGACGAATAAAACTAGAAAAGAATGTGTTTTGTTGACAGAAATTCTATCCGCTCTGGTGATGCATGCAGCATACATAACAGAGAACGCTAGAAGATCGTATTAAATTATTAACGGGGGAAAGCACAGAGGGAGACCACGACCCAACTGCACCGGTCTCATCACAATACAATTATAAAAAAAACAAATACTTTCTCCAAGGCTGTTGCCACAATCCGTTGGGAAACGTTTCTAACAAGGAGTCTCATCATCCCACTGTTGGAAATCCAACATATCCATTCCAAACCTAAACTGCACCATTGAAGCGTCCTACGCGTGGGCTTGCTGCAACTTTTATTTTATACCCAATCATATGCAGAGAGCCGACTGTCGAACGTGCTGGTGAAGGGCCGCTGCGGAAGCTATTTCCTTCGCCTTATTCCGTTGTAATAAATTCTTCTCCTTGTAAATGACCTTACATCATGAAATAAACGCTTTCTCTGTGGAATTTTTCTCAGATAAATAAAATCATGCTTGCAGCCCATGCATATAAATGCTCCTGATTTATTTTTACACTGGACAAGTTGACTACCCACACGTTTGTTGACTGTTATTCCCACAAAAAAATCCATAATAATATAATCTACTTTAAGCTGCAGTTTGGCCATATGCAATTCCCCCAAGTTATGCAAGCTATGTTTTTTCTTATATTTGGCTGTATTTATAGACACCAAGTCGCCTCGAGCACATACGCCTAACGATATATGATGTCGATGTGTCGTCACGTATTTCGATTTCGACGAAGTTTGTTCAATTTGCTCAAAATATTAAGTATTCATTCAGTAATGGGAAAATATATAGCAGTTCATATTCTGGAAAGACCTTGATCAAAACCAGGTTCCAAACCAATCAGTAACTAGATTTTTATCAAATATTTATTTTACAAGGCTGCTCCTTCAAATGATAGGAGTGCATATCTGAGAAATTTCATGTCTTGTAGGTTCGCTGAGGCAATGTTGAAAATTTTCAATTACAGTAATGGCAAGTGTGCCTATCTAATTCGTCATCATATCCCACATAAATTCAACTTTAGAAAAAAATTGATGGCTGAAAGTGGGAAAAAAGTGAAAGCATGAAGAAGAGTCCATGATACTTATGCTTATGCCGCATCGGTGTAGTCCCGTGATACTGCAACTAACCTAATAGATTCGTTAGCTTTCCATAGATAGAATTTCTTTTCTGGATTGCTCAACACAAAACCAAGAAGGGTGCCTTTCAAATATGCACGGTTATTTTTATAGCTGTTTACTATTGGATTTTTGCAGCAAAGTGAATTTATAGCTTTAGATTTCTGAAGTCTGATCTGATCAAGCATAGACGTCATTCAATGATGTATACCAAAGTATTGATTTCCACATTCGCAAATATAATCTGACAACATATTGGCACTTAAAAAAAGTGTCTTGTTCTCCCATGTAACGGAATAAAAATCCTGGCCTGGCCTCAATTTCCAGCTATAAGCATTTATGAAATACCTAGCGTTTTGGCCAGTTTCACTCACATGTTTTAACTTTTACACTTATTAGCTGCATTAGTACAACTCATTCTATACAGTATTTAAATTACGTATTCATCAAAATAGATTATATTTATGTATTCATTGATGCATTACAAACCCTAAGCAGTGTAAGCTTTGGCAATCCATAAATGATTTTATAAGAACCCATAAAACCTAAAATATGGTCACATAAGATTCCCTATAACTTTGCCTGTGGGGATTGACGGTGCTTGTTACCTGCGTAAGATTTGTGCATTGAATTGTATTAACATTATGAGGAAATATGGAGATAGTATCACATATGCTTAAATAAAACTCATGATTAGAAAGATAAAATGTGGAATTAACTAGGAGTGACACAGCGCATTTGCATTCGCTGTTCCTGAATTTAAGGGAACACTATTTCAAACTTTTATCAATCTTCCCGAAAAAATTTGCTCGTCTATTGCTTTCTTCTTAAATTGCAAATATATCATTGATTATTAGCATTAGAAACTCTGAATTTCATGGAATGTATTTGAGCTGTTTATCGGATACGATATAAACTAGCCATCCACAGCTATACAAACTTGCGACCGGATACAGTATGGGAAACTCAACATAACTGACCAAAATACAT